>JAUZST010059534.1:0-23416 GCA_034779995.1 Parotocinclus haroldoi
ACCTAGAATTAAAAAAGTCACTGCAGGGGGAAAAGCTTTCTCATATTTGGCCCCCCAGCTATGGAATAAACTTCCCATTTTAGTCAGAGATTCAAACTCTCTCCAAATCTTTAAGTCTCGGCTAAAGACATTCTTATTTACTCAGGCTTTTAGTTAGATTTAGACTATAACAGCCTCTTGGCTGTGTTGCATTCTGGTTCCCTCCCTTTAGTTATGCTGCTATAGTTAATGCTGCCGGAGTTCTCATGCTGCACAAGGTATCAGTAATGGATAATAGCCTCTGTGTTCCTAACCCAGCAATTACTACATTTTCTCGTTTCCCTCAGAGCTGATATTCTGTGCTGGTTCCGGCTTCGCACGCCTGGAGGTTCTTCAGGCTCGGCATCAGTCTTATGGTCCCACCAGAGTGCAGGAACTCCCTCCATTGGTTGGACAGGAGGAGACGATGTGCTTCTCTCTAAGGACTCCATTATATAATCAGTTCTGTTTTATGATTTAGATCCTATATTTTTTTCTATTGCTGAGCTAAATTTTATTAATAATTTGTTATTTATTTTAAAATAGTCTTCCTATGATTTAATATACATTTATTATTTATTTAATTAACATCTAGGCCGCCCATGGAGGATGGGTCCCCTGTTGAGTCTTGGCCCTTGTTTCTTCCTACCATTTTAGGGAGTTTTTCCTTTCCACTGTTGCCCTAGGCTTGCTCAACTTGGGATTGGCCTTTAAGGTCTTGTATTACTGTAAAGCTGCTTTGAGACGATGCTACGTTGTACAAAGTGCTATAGAAATAAAATTGAAATTGAAATTGAAATGAATGTTCAGGACCAAGACAAATGCCAACCAAGACCACAAATGGCAAAACCAAGATCCATGTTAACGAACACCACAATATGGCTATTGATATTCAAGACCAAGACTACACCAAGGCCAACAATGTTCCAGTCAAAGATCCAAATCAACAAAACCCAATGATTTTAAGACTAATAATGTTCAAAAACAAGATGATACAAACGTTCAAACAAACCAAAACAAATATTTAATACGAACCAAGACTGTACCTGGGGTAATAATGCCCAAAACCAAGACAATACCAAAACCCATCCCATCCTATAGGGCACACAGTCTATTAATGTTTAAGATCTATACAGGACACCCTTTTATTTCAGAAACAAAAGGGAAAATGACACATCTGAATACCCCAGCAAGCAATGGGTGAGGGGGACTAACTTTTAGACCATCTTAAAAGCCACCATATTATATAAAGGGCAAGGTTTTTTTTCCAGTGGGACAAAAGTGGTCATGCAGCGCATCAAAGGAGACGGGAATTATCTCAGAAATCAACTGCTGCAGATCGGATTTGCAATAGTTATCAACAGAGAAAGTTCAAAACGGAATTGATGATCCTGATGTCCGGGGAAACACAACTGTCGTATCACAGCAACAGACTTCAACAATTGCCACCCAGAAGGACCACCAATTTCACACAGCACTGTTACATCCCTCATAGCCAAATTCAGTGAAACCGGGACTGTGGACGACAAGCCAGGCAGTGGTCATCCGAAAGCTGCTACCGACCAAGAAACCTCGCCAGTGGTTTTGGCGAAAAAGTCCACGACGCAGCATGTGACGTGTCCTGTGACTTATGACTCACCCTGTACATAAGTTTCAAAAGTTTTACTTAACGTAATCACATACTAATTCTGTTCGTTTACTTATATACACCAAAAAATAAACAAATGAAGAAATAATACTCACTGAACCGCATCACTGGCACTGCTGACTAACTAATCAACATCCTACTCACAGTTACATCAGTTTTAGTGGGAAAAGCTTTGAACCCAGGTTGATTAAACACTGCTACCTTAATCACTCTGCTATATAACTCAGCAATAAAATAAACAAATAAAAAATAACGACATATCCAGTGCGTTATTCCTTTAACTGCTGAATGACTTCATGGTCAGGGGTCCAAGTGCTCTTGGATTAAACAGGGGTGCCCTGGGAAGGCCGACCGGTGTTTAGCAATGTTGGAGTAGCCTCTGATCATAATATCTGACCACTAAGCGCCTCTGCTGCTTTTGCTCAAACATTCCCTCTGGGTCTCGGTCGTTCTTCAGCAAAGAGCACACACACGCTGCCTGTGCACCGGCTCGGGCTACCCAATCAATTCATGCACTCAAGCGTGCCCATCTCACCCTCTGCTTGTTGTGTTGTGAAATTGCTCAAAGCAATTCAATTGATTCCAAGATTGAGAGAGGGGTTTACATAGTGCTGCGGGTGCGAACGGCCCAGCTCAATCATTCCGTCTAGAAAAAAAACGCACATGCAAGGATTCTTGCTTTTTCTCAGTTCGTCATAATGCGAAAGACAATTGTTTGGCTAAAAGGGTTAAAACTGACAGCTGGGTGCGTTTATGAACCAACACAAGTGCAGTGGAGATTTAGAAGGATAAAAGAGATATTTAACGAGACATGACAAAGGACTATCTGTCGAAACAATAATGAAGTTTAGTTTGGGATTAAGAGAAATAACATACAGAAATAATTCAGAAATAATTAAATAAACAGCAATTAGCATTAGAATACAGGGAGTTATCAATTTCAGATCAATAGTTCCATTAAATAAAATATACCATATCAATACCATATCTTATCAACTTTAAATTATAATGACATTTTTTAAATGTGATTTATTTTAATGATGGTGGTTAGTACTGCTGCCTCGTAGCTCTGAGATCGCCGGTTCGATCCCGACCCTGGGCTCTGCACGTCCTTTTCGTGTACACATGGGTTTCCTCTGAGTGCTCCGGTTTCCTCCCACTTTCCACAGGAGTGCGTTAGGATAACTGGTGTTCCCAGAAGTGCCTCCTTGTCTGTGCATGGGCGTTATGTACCCCATGATGGATGGCACCCTGTCTAGGGTTGCTCCTGACTTGTGCCCTGTGTTGCCATCTATCCTAAGGAAAGTTTTGTACACCGCTTAAAGGTTTACAGTCTTTCAAGTGTTCAAGTGTACTCATTCCCTCTTGGTTGTGTGCAGCCAGCAAGGTAGGTTAACTTACGTTTATATTCCATCGTGCGCATTTATATATGCTTCCTGACTTGCTGACTGGCAACTAAATACAAGGTTCTGTCCCACAGAGAGTTGTACCTGCCCCTCATCCTTCCCCTGCCACACAAGAGTACCTCAAAGTGATGAGGTAAAAGCTGCACAAGTGTTATTGCTTCATCTTCTAATTCAATCCTTCACATGACAATAAATGTATATTCAGGTTTATCTTTCTGTGTGAAGTAGTCATAACAAAATTAGCATGAATAAAAAAATATATTGTACAAACTAGTCAAATACAGTACATACAGTACAGAAAATGCCTTGGGCCACCAAGCCACCATTAGATTTGTTGTTTTAGCAATGGTTATTAAGGCCCTATATAATAATTTCTCTATAATTTATAATTTCTCTCTATTGAATACAACCATAAAATCCAGGACATTTGTACAAAATGTTAAAAATAAAGGAGAAAGAAGAGAAAACACCAACAGTAGCATTTGGCAGTTTCATCGGGATGCCAAGGTGACCCTTCTACAACCCAAAGGCTCTAGTGCTCGATCAGGAATGGTCTTTTTGGAGGGGTAGCATCCAACAAACCAATTTTTGGGTGGGTTCACACTAAATAATGATTTTCCCAGAAGCATGAAGTGGCCAAATTACCATCAAAATCCACAGTAGAACTGTGAAATCATTTAGAATCAGCTTATAATCAACCAGGTTTACAGTCGTACTATGAATTTTGAAAGTGGAACCATGAAGTGGCCAAATTGCCGTCAAAAAACTGTGAAAGTTCACTATAAAACCGTCAAGCAATTGACAGTTTTACTATGAAATTTCACGGTACATTTTTTCCCCTGTGTTTGAAAGGCGTTTTTCCCTGCGTGCAAAAGCGTTATTGCTCTGAAACTTTTTTTTTCTTTCTTGCGACACACACAAGGTTATATCCAGACACAAGTTCATCTAAAGACTAGTCACATACACACACACACACACACACACACACACACACACACACACACACACAATTCAATGGCAATTTAAAGTGATTAATTAACCTAACAAGCATGTCTTTGGACTGTGGGAGGAAACCAGAGTACCCGGAGTAAATGCACTCAGACACGGGGATGACATGCAGACTCCACACATAAAGGACCCAGGCCGCCCCGCTCTGGGATTGAACCCGGGACCTTCTCGCTGTGAGGAAGCAGTGCTACCCCACCGAACCCCCCGTGCTGCCCACGTCCTGACGATAAATCCCACCAGAGTGCTACTTGAGTGTGAAAGTTGTTGTCAGTTTGCCACCGAATTTGTACATATTTAACATGCATTTAAAAAATATGTTTGTTTGTTTGTTTTTTCGTCTTACATATAGTATACAATAAACCTATCCGTACATACAGAATCCACACAATCCACCCCAAATGTTCTGCTAAAACATACTCATTATACGCAGGAGGAATTCTGCACACACCTGATAAAGCTCTGTCTAAATTAAAGCCATTCGTTTACAGTTTTTACATGATTATTTTTCCTTTGCCTGTGACAATTATGAATGGAAAAAAGCCATCGTGATGAAAAGTGGTGCTGCTATGTTTTGCATTTAGTCATGTTAAACGCGTTTCCTGATGGCTTATTTGCATATGAATTAGAATACAAGGGTGTTAAAGAAACAAACCCGACGTGCACTTATAATGAGTTTTCCATTTATTTAAATTAAATGGCCAAAATTGGTTCACTGGCTAATGAAACAGTCTCTGAGTGACTGACCTTTATCGGCTGGCTTCTCTGCAAACTAATGTGTGTGTGTGAATACAGAGTGAAGATGATGCAGAAATGTGTGTATTCGGTGGTAGACTCGGTGCCAGTGTTAATGGAGAACGCCTCTGAATACACTCTAAACTAATTGGACCTACAATTAGAAGCAACACCAACACAAACGGAGCAATTTACTCATTTCGTAGCAACCCGAAATTTGACCACGCCGCATCGCGCCCCCGTATAACCTCAAGCCATTATTAACTGTGACAAGCAGAAGTCTGATTCTTTTGAGTTTTATTGTTTTAAGCGCTCTTAGAATTAGAAAGCTTTTGGGCACTAACATTTTAAGATAACGTGCATTATTGAACAATCATTTAGGTGATACGTTTATATTAATAACGCCTGAATTATTCATTTCAAAAGCATGAATTATTCACCGTCCCCAGTATAACAAATGCTTGAATTCTGGAAGAGAAGGATGAACATTTGATAAATGCAGGCAATCAGGATAGTGCTGTGTGAACAGAATGCACTTAGGCTGGTAATTAATAAAGGGGCGCAACGTTGGAACATTTAGGTCCAAATTCTGTTCTGTTCTCTGTGGTTTCCACATTTGTGGAGTTAATCGAACAGCAAATACGATTCCGAACAACAGTGAGCGCCATTGCCTCGCAGCTAAAGACGTATCCTGTATAGTCCCAAGCCTGGACATTTGCGTGTTCTCCCCTTGTCAGAGACTCTCACATTCCATAGACTAGATGAGGGATGAGGGATGAGGGTTACAGGAGGACTGAAGTGCACAGCCACTAATATTTTGACTTACTTTTAATTTTTAAACTGTGTCCCAGCGGTTCCCAAACGTTTTCTGCAGTGCCCCATTTTGAAATGTTTGTGATTCATCAAACATTGTAATTCATACATACCCGCAACTACGTATTGAACAAAACAAAACGAAAAAAAACTTACCTTTACACTTCATTCTTTTACAACTGACATGCATTGTCTTTACTGTATAATGCAGCAGTGTTTAAACACGCCTTGTTCATTAGCGTTCCTAGCTTTTCCATGTTAGTGTACTCCGCTGCCTCAGATTCTTTAACGTCCTTTCTAGACAGAATAAAACTGATCCATATCCATATATTTCTATGTTCATCTAGCAGTATAACGTAATTACACTGGTGCAGCGGTTAGCACTGCTTCCTCACACCTCCGCCGATCCCAATCCTGGGTTCTGACTGTGTTGAGTTTGCATGTTCTCCCCATGTCTGTGCTCTCCCATGCTCCAAAACACATCTCTAAAGTCCCACTAATGTCCACCTGATGTCTGCTTCGTTAAGGCATCGTTAGCGTTAACTCAGCCGCCTCGTAGTATTTAATGTGTTTCCTACACAGAATAAAACCAATGTTACTTTCTTTTTTTGCATCTGGAACTTCGAAGCACCATCTGACTTTCAACACTGCAAGCCCCAACCTAGATTCAAACCCAAAACTTCAGGACCTAACATTTACAACAGCACAAAGCCGCTATATACAACACATCATATAAAGAGGAGGTCACACTAAACACTTGCTAGTTTAGCTGGTTGCATACAAATGTCCTGTATATTCTGGTTGTATTCTAATAAAGAGTCTGAGCAATGAGCCACACAGCATCCAAATGGCATAACAAGCAGTCTTAGAATGTCTCGTGGACATTAAGCCACGTTTACCTGTGATCATAATATAATATAATATGGTTTATAATGTGGCTGTAATATGTAATGATCTAATAGTGCATTATATATCATTTATACCATGTCTACAATATTTCATATTTCCTAATTAAACACAGTCTATAATACGGCTGGGCTATACAAAATGATACTCTATATAAGAGCATATAATCTAAAATAAAGTCTATAATAAAGCACCAGCTGTAGGAGTGAAAGAAAATATATGGCTGTTGGTTTAACCTTTTCCATTTCTATTACCATCACAATTCCTCAGTAAAACAAACCGAGCTTTCTGGGCAAACTTTTTTTTTTTTTATTATTATTTTCCTCTTTTTTTCAGTCCAGGACGTCCTTCTTGATGTCTAGGGGAAAATGATAAAGGATCCCTGGGCGTCCTCTGTAATAAAGCCAGTTAATTCCAGGTGGGTGTAAATCTTTGGCCTCACTGTAGATACTAACACAACAGTTCTATTAAAGGGAAATTAAGCGCCACAAAGGCACCATCTCAGCAAAAAAAATACAGCGCGGGCTGCCACATTAACATAAAGCATGGCGCTCAGAAATTATTAGTCCTTCTAATCTTTGAAACACTCAGACGCAGCGTTGCACAGCTCCAATGACCTGTCCATAGTGATGCATGGCTGTTTTTTCTCCCTTTTCTTTTTCCGTCCACCTGCCAGCTGCAGATTTATGCTCTCTGGAATAGAAATGCACAGACTCACGGTGGATTGAAGCCTCGTTCATGCACGTTCTTCACAGCACGAGGCAAGGTGAAGGTCAGCGAACACATTATCCGCCTCTTATCAACACTGCATTGACGGCGGTGCGGCTGCGCTTATATTACACCCGAGACAGCTCGAGATGACCGGCGTCTTTCCTTTCAGCCACCCAAAGTGCAGAGGGCTAGGCCAAAACAGCACGTGGTTTATCCGAGGACAATTCCGTGCCCTCCAGTCCCACCTGAAATAATAGATTAAGGAACTTAGCTCTGATTAAAGTTTGGCTGCTGTGCATAATCGCGCCGCTTTATGGCAGCAAGGGAAAATCAATCAGAGTGATCTAGCGCACAGTGGGGTTGAAATAAAGCGCAGTCATGTAGAAAATAGACTCGCTGTCACCCTGCCGATAGCCGCGCAGGCTCCATCAACACCACAATAACCTGCAAAGCTCTGTGCCAAGTCCAACTCCTTCTTAATGTCTCTTGGGATCCGTGGCATCTCTGCTGGCACTATGATCTGCTCACATGAAATCAGCATCTGGAGGTAAATGTGACCAAGGCGGAGCATTCGTTTGGTTTCAGATTCGGACACGTATGTTTACACACTGTCATCCTTAGCGCGACATATGGACCTCAGTCTAACACTTCAGATGTCGTGGTGATGGATGAGAATATTCAATATATTCAGCCACATTCTGGGACTGAGAGCATCACAAACAGATGGACGGACAGGCTGGTGGTCCACATTAGACCCTCGACACTCTTGTCGTAGCACATTTATCATATGCATTTACTGCTGATGAAAAAAGACCACCATGCCAAGCCTCACCAGCAACCCAACCACAATCCAACGCACCCAAAACAGCGAGCATTGTGATAACCACAGTCCCACTATAATCCCCTTATCCATCATCATAATCTGAGCACTAGCCTGAGATTTCTTATTGTGTACTGAAATCTGTTGATTTCTGAACTTTTCTCAAGTTACAAATCTTCACTTAAGTACCAGACTGTCAAATAAGAGCTCTATAACCTGTGAATCTACACCATTAACAGACCACCATCCTACCAAACTCGGTACTAACAGTAGAAGGATTCTAATAATCATAATGTCATCATGATAATTTAAGCCATCCATATTTGTTAAACAACATCCAAATTCCTCAATCAAACCCTATTAACCAACTACAATCCTGTAAACCTTAACCTCAGCCCAGCCACTCATCCCTAACCTCATCCTCTAATCTTCACCATCCTTAAATAGCAGTATTACCTTAAAACACAATCTGCTAGCATTAGCTTTAAGCCAACTCAGTCATTACCAATCAAACACGACACTTTGATACAATATAAAGTAAAATCCGTCTGCAGCTCGTATAACAGTGTAAATTTGCTGTGCCCTAAAAATAACTCAAAACACAGCCAGTAATTTCTAACCTGCTGGCAACAAAAGTGAGTACACGTCTAAGCGAAAATGGGCAAAATGTTCCCAAAGTGTCAATATTTTGTGTCCAGCATTATTTTTCAGCACTGCCATAACGCTCTTGGGTATAAAGCTCACTAGAGCTTCACAGTTTACCACTGGAATCCTCTTCCAGTCCTCCATGACGACATCGCAGAGCTGATGGATGTTAGAGACCTTGTGCTCCTACACAGATACTCAATAGGGTGTGATTGGCCAGTCCAGCACCTTTACCCTTAGTTACTTTAGGCCGTTGTCATCTTGAAGGTGTGTTTGGGGTTGTTATTATGTTGGAATACTGCCCTGTCTGAAGAGAGGGAATCATGCTCTGCTTCAGTATGTCACTGTACTTGTTGGCATTCATGGTTTCCCTTAATGAACTGTAGCTCCCCACAGCCGGCTGCACTCATACAGCTCCAAACCATAACATTCCCACCACCATGTTCGACTGTAGGCAAGACGCACTTGTCTTTTACTCTTTGCCTGGTTGTCACCATACACACCTGACACCATCTATCTTAACCAATTCATGATAGGTTCATTGTGGTCTTATCAGATCACAGGACAGTTGTCTTTGTCCTTAGTCTGCTTGTCTTCAGCAAACTGTTTGCAGGCTTTCTTGTGCCTCATCTTCAGAGGAGGCTTCCTTCTGGGAAAACAGCCATGAAGACCAGTTTGATAAAGTGTACGGTGTATGGTTTGAGCACTGGCAACTCTCATAACCCTCTTCCAGTGATTTGAAGTCCAGTGCAATCTCAATTTGATAAGAAGAACAACATTTTTCCCAACTAATCAACTCCATCTTAAAATCTCAAATGAACCACTCTACTAACCTTGTCCCAATCCTTATTAGAATCCCTGAGCTAGTCATCACTAATAACTAGTAACCACTATAACACTAATATAAACACTAATATAATATAATATAATAACACTATTAACCTTAGGTCCACCATAACCTCTAGCCAATCCAAACCTAAACACCTCAAACCCAAAAGGTCATGCCTATTCCCAAACACCATCCTGATCCGAAGCACCATTTGAATAATCTCAGTATCCCCAATATCATCCCACCCCATTCTAAAATCGATTTTACATTATAACTTCCACTACCATGCCACGGACAGTTCGCAACAAAGCTGTTCCGTTACCATGCAAGGTAGATGCTCACCTGGTCCAATGCTGTATTAGTCTTCCTAAAATCTTCTAATATTTATTAAGTCTGACTCAAATGGAACAACATGCTCATGAAATATGCATTATCTCACACGGTCGCATTACGCACTGTACAATGCTATACATAATCCATATTGGATAGAGCCACTAAGCATTATGAAGTATGGCCGGACTGAGATAATCACTCTCCAGTGACTTTGTCAGCGCTACAACTCCATAAATAACAAATGATCCAATTTCCACTCACAAGTGCAACACAATGCTTTTAAACGCGAGCTGCTGTGCCTGGATGATTTATGGCGACTAAGAGTAAAAGTGGCGTGCAGATAATCAGATGTGTCAGGACCATATCATGGAATGTCATATACTGTATATCTGAGAGAACAGAGCACACACCGAGCCCTGGAGTACAATCAGCTGCTGTATAGAAGCAGACGTAAACACACACGCTGCTTAAAGTCTGACAATCTGTTTCTATACAGACTCAGACGTAAACGTGCTGCTTGTTTAATGCGTTTTGCTTTAAACGCAACAACTTCCGATCATTATACTCATGCTCTAATAATGTAGGTTTGTTCAGAGAAATTAGGAGGCACATTAATCCTGTTAATTAAGCTAATGATTGTTAATTAGGCTTATTATCTAGAGCTTCTTTCTAAATATTGAGCTAGCTCATTCTGCGCACTAGCTACATACAGGTGAAGGTAATTGATAAAGAAGGCCCAAGGACGATTTGTCCCCCCTAGGGGTTTGCAATTGTGCATGAATGTAGGTATTGATCATTAGCTTAATTAGCAGCTCATTAGCTTAATTAACAAAGTTAACTCATAAAGGCAAGAATGTGAATCCTTGTATATAGAAACCCCTCTTCGATAGCTCATCAGTATCCGCCTGCGGTCAGGAAATAATTTTATGTACTTAAAGAATTTAGTATTATATCGTCATGCCGAGTTGACTTTTTTACAGTCTGAAGAAGCGTGATCAGTCTTTTTGGAAGGGTAGCAGGCAAGGAACCACTTTGTTTGTAAATGGAATGGGGTGAAGAGGGTAAGATAGGTTTTAGCTCGCAAAGATTGGAAGTTTTGGGTCCAGTCATTAACAATATGTTATATATGGTCATTAGGCTTTTGCTAAAACAACACATTTAAATAAGGGCAGAGAGTCAGGTGGAAAGGGCATGGGAAGCATTACAGTAGCACAGAAAAAAAGCAGAGAGTCTTGCTCCTGAATAAATATGTTTTAGGTAAGGACCCTAATCATTAAAGGGGGGGGGGCTTCTGTGGAACATGAAAGAGTCCAGGAGTGGCCCTGTCACACAGTTTTGTTGTTTTAAATATTTCACCTCAGGTCAAATAAAGGTCCTGCCAAAAGGTTTTGGTTAACTGAAACAAAATACTATTAAATAAAGCATTAAAATGAATGAATACTAAACAGTAATACTATTATTAACACTAAATACTAAAAATAAAAATACATAAACTATAAAAACTATTAATACAATGGGGAAGAATGGTTAGATCATGCCCAGGAAGGCGGTAATAAGTGCCTCCTCTAAATGTTACCCAATAAAGTTCAAAAAGAGGGAGTGGCTTTAGAGGAACCAAGCGATTGCCTTCACTCCAAACGAGGTGCCTATTGTGCGAAAAGGGGGTCAAAAACATAAAAAAACAAAGGTGTGAATTTGGAAAAGAGCACATTTTATATCTTCTTTATAGTTTCCTTCTATTTTTTCCCTTAAGAGCTAAAAAATTAATCACGCAAGCCATGTCGAAACGAGAATGATTAAGCAGCAGAGTTGATAAGGCTGTTCAACAGATAGCTCACACATGGCCCTTGTAGTTACGTTTTTCATTATCACACAATCAGATAACGATGAGGAAGGAATGGCAAAGAATCACAAAAACTATATCCACCCATCCATATTTCTTTCTCTCTCGGCTCCTCTCAGTATTTGTAGAGATTTCAGAGAAGGAGACGATAGGTAAACGGTAAGGATATTGTTTATCGTTTAACACTTTACAAAGAGACCCAAAAAAGACATAAAACCTCCGTGCACGCAGTACAAAACACAACACAATATTTCATATGAACTCAGTCGTTCTCATCTGCTGAGTCATTAAGTTTCTTTCCTGTAAGAAAAGTTGGAGATTTAGAGGAAGAAGCCAGACGTGATGAAGGTGGAGCATGTGTATAGGTAAGCAATCTCATTAATATTTATTGTTCAATTATTCCTAACTTCTTAGAAACGCAGTTAAGCTTTTGTATTTCTAATTGTATATTAAGATTTCAGACATCTATATTAACAAATTATTTATAAGCAGGTTAAATTATGGCAAAAAAAAGTTTTCAATTACTCTGGTGTATTTTAGACCAGGAATTGAGGCTGCACCTCTGCCCCTCATGATCACATGGTAACAAGTTCAAGACTTAACACATTCTTATTCAGTAAATAGTCTAAAAACATTCCTAAAATCCATGTGCATCATTACATTTACATTTACATTTCCAGCATTTAGCAGACGCTCTTATCCAGAGCGACTTACAATTAATACAGTCTCAGGGACCCAACTGTGGCAGCTTGGCAGAGGTGGGATTTGAACTCTGGACCTTCTGGTCCAGAGTACAGTACTTTAACCGCTAGGCTACCACAGAAGAACAAAATAATTAACATATTAGAGAATGTGTACACACATTAAGATGAATATAAAATAGGATAAGAAATACTTTTTGAAAGTAGGATGTAAAAATATTGCACAGTTTGTACATTTACGCTCGTCAGACGAGGCTACGGGGTGGGGTGGTGCCGGGTAGGTTGTGTTCGTCGGAATATGGGGTCGGAAGGGATAAAATGATTGATTATTAAGATCAGACTTATGTTTGGTCATGGTAGAACGTAAAAGTTACTTTAGGCTTCGAAAACCCCTGGGTGACGACTAAAAGAGAAATTATAGCCGGTTTAAAAAAGGGGCATCTGATTCTAAAAGATATGTGGATTTAAAATTTAATTGTAATAAAAAAGCTTTATGTAACGTGTCAGTTAAACCATGCACAATCCATAGCCAGCCGCAGTATTTATGAGCAATATCTTGCCAGGACTGTAATTATGCAGAAATGTAATCTGCAGGAAGGCTGTGAATAGAGACTGGAGCGGCACACTATAAAAGGAGTTAAACATCTCGTTTGTGTGATAATGAAATCCTTGCTGAGTGTTAATCTAACCCTCCGTTTACACTGTTGAGCTGTTTAATGTGATCTATTGATCCATGTCTGCAGGAAACAGCAGCGATGGATGGATATCTGCCATCTGATCAAAGCCTTTGGTCAGTGGCCTGCTTTTCTAATTGCGTGACTAAATATTATAACTGCTCTCTCCAAGTGGAACAGAAACAAATGTCAATGCCTGCTTAAAGTGCCTTTGTCTCGCTTGAAGTAAATCTACTGATTTCCTTGCACTGCCAAAACGACATCACAGCATGGATCCAGAGGTAAGCGCAGTAGCAAAAATGTAATATGTTACTCAAAAGGAAATGGATTGGAACTCAATAATTACTTGAGTAAGATGAGTTGTACAATCGGAAAGCATTCTGTTCAAATCCATTTCTGTAAACATATCTACAGAAGCTGGTTCATTAGTTCTGGTTGGGGGCTCTGGCTCCTATACCATTCCTGTCCTGTCAGTGTACCCTTATTGGGACACCTGTCCGTCACAGTTCCGGCATAGACCACTGGGGATGATACACAACCACGCTCCCATCCCCTTCTTGCATATCACAGGGTGTGAAGGCACCACCACCAACCTTTTCAAAGCAGTAGAAGCGCAGTGTCAGTCTCATAAGCTGATGGTCATGAGTTCAACCCTCACACAGGGCAGGTGTTCAATAGACTGCACAAGCCTAGTGTTTAAGGTACTTGACCAGAATTTTCAAGGTCCAAACCCCTACCTCTGCCAAGCTGCCACTGTTGAACTCTGAACAAGACACCTAACCCACAACTGTTTGAATTATAAGCCTGCAATAGCTGCAAAGCCCCCTGGATAAGGGTGCACTGAGGCACACTGACTAAATGTAAACACTTGTTTGTTTGTTTATTTCGATGTATTTAATGTCACCATCAGCTCCACCCTGGGATTAAACCCTCCTTGCTTTGAGATGACAGCGCTACCCGCCGATCTGCCCAAAATTAAATGCAAATGTAAAATCGGGTCCCTGTGAGGGAGGCCTAGCGTACTAGACCTTTCAAGATAATATTAACGACAATATTAAAATTTTAAAACATACTGGGAAGACAAGAAGCCTCAAATTTGCAATGGGCAAAGCCCGGATCTCAGGTTTACAATGTTTGCTTGTTGTTTAACTTTTGTTAAATTGTAATTTGACATGGGTTCACTAATCTATCTAGGAACTAAAGAATTTAACGCTGATATATTTGCCAATATTTGTCATATTTGTAGAGCGTGATACAACATTCGAAAAAATTGCATAAAAGACCAGCAGTGCCTAAATTAAACTGATTATTAAATCTGATTATATAATAGCGATGTTCCTACATTCAAGAGAGAGAGAAAGGAAACAAATATAGAAAACCTACACAAATGAGATTTCTCACGAGCTCAGTCTTGGCTCCCCCTTTGTGCATCCAATTTTGCAAGCCTGCTTAACTTCACAGGTCAGATAATATGTCACTCTAAGAATAGCGAGAACGAGCTTACCTCGAAACAAATTGGTGGGGGGGCGATTGTGCGAAAGGATTATGTCATCTGCTCAGGCTGAACCGCCTCCACACGAGATCGGTTCACTCAGTCAATCTCTGCACTGTGATGCTACAGGAAGAACGTTCAGCTCTGCATTTAGTGATTTTAGATTTATTCAAAGGGAAATCATTGCGTACGGAACTTTTACACCATGTCTGTGTCAAAAACAGGACACAAAGGGGCAAGGGAGACAGAATTAGGTGTGGGCTGTTTATTAACACAGGACTTGGTGGGAAAAATATAGGAAGTAAACACCATAGCCCCAAGTGCTACACCCCAATTCTAACAAGAATACAAACTACACTGTATATTATTCATTCTAACCAACTTCTTAATATGCAAAAATTATTTAAAATCAACTATTAGAAACACACACAAGATTATGGAACCATGAACACAGGCTTAGGACCTTAAGTGCTGACCATATATCACATAACTCTAACAAAAACCCACAAACCCAGAGAAATACCACACCCTATGTTGAGAAGAGTAGGAGACTGGCAACCAGGGGATCAACAACAATAGACATGAACCAAACTCGAGACGTACAGACCGATCGGGTACAGAAACGCCAATCAGAGGTCAAGACAGAGTATAAAGAACAGACACCACATGCTCGGAAAGGATGGTTTATATAATCTTTCCACAGCAGGCCGGCCAATTACAGCCAAAAGTTGTCAGTAGGGAGCCACGGGGGATGATGTGACTTTTAAACCCACCTCATCCTGACAGACTGCTGCCTTTATTGCAAATGCACAATTATTCCAGAACCTAATCCGGAATAATCTGTTGCAGGAGTGATTTGAATGCGCATGGACGTAAGGACAAACCTGAGGACCTCTGGTGCAGTGAGGCGACAAAGTGCTTCTCTAAACAAACGTAATAATTACAACACGTTTATCACTACAGTATAACGCAAAGAATAGAACATAAGAAGCCCTGTATACTTAGCAGTGCTCAATCCACTAGATGAACAAAAGCCTTTCAGATCTGTCCTTAACTGAAGACACATTTTTTGGCATCGTTTCATTTCTTGTCAAATCATCATTGTTTATCCTCATTAGGCTCCCAAATCTAATTGCTCCTTCAGACGTAAGTTCATTATCTCATCTCCTTTTTTTTTTTTTAAGAAGATATGAGCACCTGTTCTTTCAACGTGCAAGCGGGTGTCCTACAAAGCGTGATGAAATGAAACCATGATTACTTCCCCGAGTGCCTGGAATAGAGAGCGGATTTTTCCAGACATTGTATCTCATCTGTCTTAATAACTCCCGCTAAATGACAAATCACTTGACAGCACGATTGCTTTTGAATGCACTGGCGATGAAGAAAGAAGAACCAATCCCGCCTCGGAGACGGGGAAGAGACAAGACAAATGAGCATTACCATTTTAGGGGGATGTAAAGTTGGACTAACGTACACACAGTGAGTGTAATAAACAACCAGACCAGGAGAGAGAGAGAGAGAGAGAGAGAGAGAGAGAGAGAGAGAGAGAGAGAGAGAGAGAGAGAGAGAGGCAGAGGCAGAGAGATAGGGAAGCACATTAGGACAAGATGCTTTAATGGAAAGATGACTGAAGATACATGAACTGTTAAGAAGTTCAGTATGTGCGAGAGGCATGCAGGGACACACAGTCCACTGTTAAGTGGTGACTAAATGAGCTAAATTAATGCTGGCTGATGTTTCGGAAATCAGTGCGGTAATAACAATCAGACCACTATTACCTCTGTGGCTGCTAACATTATCTCTAAAACACCCAAGTAAAGCTTTATAACAACATCATCATATAATATGCATTATTTCATAAGTCTGAAAACCCAGTGAGATATCTGGTGCACTAGCTAGCCAAAAGTTTGTAGACCCTTCTTCTAATTACTGATTTCAGTCACTTCAGGCAGATTTCTAACGAATATGGACTCCACGGACCATCAGTGGTCCAAGAAATGGTCGTACCGGTAAACACCATTTAAGATCCATTCGATCAAAGCCATTCACTTTAACAACCAAGGTCGTAAATGATTTTAAAAAAAATATATATATAAAAGGACCCCAGATTACCTCAACAGATAATCAACACTGCGGATCCACAAGCAGAGGTAAGAGTTAGAGTTTCTGTGATATTGTGTTGGTGTAGCTACCTTACCGGTCGTGTGCTCACTTGCTGGTTTGTTCATTTCTGGACTAATAAGTTACTTTTTGTGTTTACTGTTTGACTTTCCACTGTAAATGGTGCTTGTAAGACTATGTATCTGTCCTATTGTATGTAATACCCCCTATATATTCTCTCTAGACTATATAACTATGTAAACTGGTTCACATTCACTCTTTGAATCTCGGTTTCGTCTGGTTGATCCTCCTTTTTGCTCCTTGTACTGTTTTACTGTATACTTATAATGACAAACTATGTCGGGTTCCACCTTTCCATTAGACATGGCCTGACGTGCCTGTGTCCTCACCAGGTCATCTGCTAGGTCCCACATAGAAGTAAGTCCAACCTGGGTGACCAAGTTCAACCTTAATATATGTCTTAAAGGAAGGACCCTGGGGTGCACCCAGATGTCCTGTATGGGAGAGTACATCTAGGTGATTAAGGACACGCAAACTATTTGGGAAGTTCTTTTAAATTCAGTACTTTTTAATGAATCTGCCATCCACAGGTGTTCCCTGATGGTACCATCTGGATTGCCTCCATCTCCCCGCACAGGACTCTCCATATGAGCCACTCAGCTCCCAACTTTATTAGCACACTAAGCAATGTCCTTTATGTTTATCGCTCCCCAGATATAGGGCCGAACGAGAAGACATTAAGTATGAAGCCATATAGCAACATCATATGAATGAAAATGGACTCCAAGCCTTCCTGGCTTTAGAAAAACTCAATTAGCCTGGTGAGATAACATCATGTCTTAATACACTGAAAAATTAGTGCTTGGGAGTAGGACAAGAATTCAATCCATGTTCCATACTGTACTGTAATGAAAGACACCTATTTTTTCGTGAGCAGTCTATGTGCAGAGACACAAACAGCAAAGGAACATTTATGACATAACCGTGAAATCTCTGAAAAAACAATAAAAAAAAAAAGTACTACATTACATTTATATCATTTAGCAGACACCCTTATTCAGAGCAACTTACAGTTAATACAGTCTTACAATCCAATCAGTTGTGGGTTAAGGGCCTTGCTCAGGGACTCAACTGCGGCAGACGTGGGATTTGAACCCTAGACCTTCTAGTCCATAGTCCAGTACCTTAACCACTAGGACACCTCGAGCCACGTTCCTGGTTCCACAATATATGTGAGCTGTGAGTCAAAAACATCAGGTAGCATGGAGTTTATTACTCTTCTATAAACCTGGGAAATGACATAACCTGATAACATTTCATAACCTTCGTTCATGTTGAAGTCACGTCTATTGAGGTCAGATAAGGATAACTGTATCACGTTAATACCTTGCACTTACTAAAGTGTGCTGTTATAAATAGTGACATAAGCTGTCATTACATCTCTTCTTTCCTCGCAGTTCAAGTCCCGCTTGACGCGGGGTCCGCTCATACCCACGAAGACGCGACGAGGGAATTCTTTGACCGACGTGTCGCATCGGCTGTCGTCAAAGATTCAACACGGCACTATCAATGACCATAAAATGCAGCATAGGAGCTTTTGCATGCTTGTAACATTGTAATACCAGGCTTATAACATGTTAATGGCATTATTGTTGCGTATGCGTATGACATGATGTTCAAACGTACAGCTTTGAGGTTCCAGCGTTGGGGTACATTAAAACCGACTGCTGTATTACTATGGTTTAAGTACAGATTTACGACAATGATTCTCCGTTTCTGTCAACAGAGCTTCAAATCTTTGAGAGTCCACTCATTGACACAGTTTATGACTACTATTAATACGATATGGGAATATTTACATTGCTGGCACCTTGTGGAACAAAAATTGTCCCTGTAGAGGTTTCTGTGCTACTGCTGTGCACAATGCTCTTTAAAAACCCTTTTTTTCTAAGAACCCAGCCCACCGCCCAAGTTCCCGAATGATGCCTCGTGCTCTAGCGCCGATAACCAGTTATTCTTAGGCAGCCCCACAGCTTTGATGTGTGAAAAGCGGCAGATCCTCTATCAGAGCATCAGAATTGATTATTCATGCTTTATCTCTTGCTGGAGAGCCGACACAATTAAGCTAAAACGGGGAAAGGCGGACGTGAGGGAAAACGGCGACGACTCCATGAGAGACACACTCCACGAGGCTCAGATACAAACAGAAGGGGATTTGGGAGGCCTTGCGCTTGTTTCCCTGATAAGAAAAGAAAAGGAATGGAAGCTGGGCATGACAGAGCTGAGCATTTGAACAATGGCTGATAAACCTGCATCCATCTTGAGTGCTCCCATCCTCCAGCCACACGCCTTCGATCGTTACTTACACAGTACACTGCTCATGAAACAGATTTCTCAAGGATTTGAGCTGAGAACCTTCTGATAAGTACGTCCAGCTAACCACAGGAAATCACCATCCACCGAATTTCCCTTTTCCATGAACCTATTCTAAAAATAGGTTCAAAGCGCAGCCAAGGAGCATAATGTCACCCACCCTCAGCCGATTCAGTGGAGAAACCATGTATTAACATATGCACATTAAGCTAATGGCCCATTGACATCACTGAAGGGTGGTGGTGGTCGGGGGGTGTACTTAAGTCTGAGCACCCAATCAGGGTCGACACAAATGCCCCGACACAGGTTTTCCTCACAGCACGTTACCCTGAGCCTTGTCGTTGGGGAAATGCTCTGAGAATGTCGCCTGGCGATTTGTGCCTTTCTAAAATGGCTCAAACTGCCAAACATCTTTCCCATACGTCACTGTTTACTACGAAAACAGACTGTGCACTTACTATCTAATATAATCCATACAATGCATCCAAAGGTATACAAATACAAATAACATGCTGTGGGACTGTGGCGGCCCAGTGGTTACGGTACTGGACCATGGAGCAGAAGGTACCACAGTTGGGTCCTTAAGCAAAGCCCTTAACCCTCCATTTCTTGGATTGTAAAACTGTATTAATTTGTCGTTCAATTAATAATTGTTATTTGAGTCGCTCTGGACATAAAATAAATGTAAATGTTGTAGCAACAAGACAATCATCATTTCTTATTTGGTCTGTGGGTGATTTTAATGTTTCGGATTATCAGCGAGGGTCATTTATGAGATTTATTCATGACTAATACATAGTTTTAACCTCTAAAATGAGACTGTTTGTGAGGTAAAATTTTATACAACTGCACTAACTTTAGCAGGAATAAAAATAAAAATGAAAAAAAAAAAAAACCTTTCCTTTTCGAAAGAAGGGACAGACCGAACCCGGAGACCATGTTCCTCCTTACCGGCTGATCCCATCTTTCTCAATTATGCGAGCGTCTCTCGGTAGGAAGGAGGCCAGGTCTGGATGCATGCATTTATCTCTCAGATACAGCTGCCAGTAGTCACTCCTATGACCGGCTGCATCCGGACCCACTCGCTTTGATGCTTTCTTTCTTAGAACCCTATAGCCTTAATACATACACATAGGTATCGACATCCCGGAGACTCCACAAGGCACACCATGCTCGAATCAGCCGAGGTGCTGATATCAGATAGCACTATCGAGCGAGTCATAAAAACTGTGCGATGCAACAGATAAAAAGCGGTTGGGCTTATAAAGCCGCTAGTTCAGATTTACTGCTGAAGAAAAGCCTGTGGTCAAGCTGTTCCGTTATCAGACAATAGCACACGCCTGCCTTATCGTTTTGATATTTACTGTGGTTATTAAGGCCTAGCTCAGATTTTCCAACCTTCAGTCTTTGACTTGTCGCTGCACGAGAGCTTGTCATAAGCCAAACGCAGATAGGCTTGTCCTACCCTAGTGTGAGAAAGAGCTACCCAAACTTTGTACATCGCTCTTGATAAGAGCATCATCTACATTATTAAATCTATAATGGACTTAGACAGGCAAGGAAAGGCTGGACTCCAGCACGGTATTTATTGTGCTACTTGTGCGCATTTATTCAGAGTCGTAACTGAGCTGAGCAGTTCAAGATTAAGCAGCTTGCTTAGCAGACCTTCTAATTAGTAGTTGAGGGTTAGGGTTCGAAACAAACTACAGAATTATGTGATGTACACACTTTGTAGCTAACAGGCTAACAGGTTTGGCTAGCTGTTAATTGAAGTTTGTTTGATCATTTGGTTTATTTACGGTCGCTATCTGCACCAGTGAGTTATTTGCGCAACACACATGCTCACATCACACCTACAACAGCTGTATAAGCAGGCATTATGGCAAAGATGCTTTCTATGCAAATCTTTTAATCAAAGGCCTTTTTTGCAGTAAAGAGCTTTAATGCAGGCCACTGGAAGAAAGAGAAAGCTGAGCATTTAGTAACATCACAAGCTGCTCTTTGGAATATTGTGAAATCATCCTGCATCGCACGGATCGTCAGATTTAGGCAAATCTGTGGAGTCCATGCAGCTTGAGTATGCGCTGTCAATACAGGAACATGTGGAACATACCAAATACTGATTAATTCTGAAATAGAAATTGCTTTTTCCATTTTACACTTGCACGTTATATGACATGAAATGAAAATGCCATTGATCGATTGTCAGGTATTGTCAATACTGTCCCGCCTGACGACTGCGCAGGTGTGCCTTCATTGTGCACACCTGTCCCGGATCAGCGAGGAGTCTGCATAAGCTTCGCCAGCGTTCATGCGGTGCGAAGCTTTCGTTGTTAGGATTTGCTATGATTTGGTTTTGCTTTGTTTTTGACACAGGTGAGGTAGGATCTTCCATTGTTGTTTCCAGCCCTTGATCTTACCCGTCTGTTGTTTCGTTATGTTTAATTCTGTTTCCGTTTATTTAGTTTCAATAAACCTGGTTGTCCCGCACGTCGCGTTTGCCTCCGACACTTCACCGTTCGTGACAGTAATAAGAAACTATAAAAGTATAAAAAGTAAAGTCCTTTAGTGATTGTGTGTAATGGGGGTAGTACCTTTTACCACAGTATAAACAGTAATTGCTTATTGTGCAAAAATTACTAGTTGTGCAAAAATAAGGAAGATGACTGACGTCAGCCATAAGGACAGTGTCATAGAGTTTTTAATTTGCTGGACTGAGAGGAGTTGAACAGTCTGATGGCCTGGGGGACAAAAGACTTCCTGAATCGGTCCGTGAAGCAGGACTGGGACAGCAGTCTGCCACCAAATGAACTCCTCTACCTGGTGATGGTGCTGTGCAGAGGATGGTGGACATCGTCCATGGTGTTCAGTAGCTTGCTGAGGGCTCTCTTCTCTGCCAGTGGTGTTAAGGACTCCATCTTTCTTCACCAGCCTGTCAAGTCATCCTGCATGCCTCTGGCTGATGCTGCCTCCCCAACACACTACAGCATAAAAGAGGACGCTGGCTATCACAGACTGCAGACACCCAGGTATGTGTAGGACCTGACCACCTCCACATCAACACCCCCAATGGAAATCGGCTGTAGAGAGGGCCTGGACCTTGTGAAGTCGATACACAACTCCTTGGTTTTGGTGATGTTTAGCTGAAGATGTTTTGTATTACACCACACCACAAAGTTCTCAACCAGGATTCTGTACTCCCTCTCCTGACCGTTATGCACACACCCAACGATTGCAGTGTCATCAGAGAACTTCTGCACTTGACACAACTCTGATGTGTACAGGGTGAACAGGACTGGAGAGAGCACGGTTCCCTGTGGTGCTCCTGTGCTGCTGATGACTGTATCGAAGGAGCAGTCCCTGATCCTGACATGTTGTGGTCTCCCAGTAAGGAAGTCAGTGATCCAGGTTACCAGGTGCGTGTCCACCTCCATCTTCATCAGCTTGTCTCTCATTAGTAGGGGTTGAATGGTGTTAAAGGTGCTAGAGATTTTGAAGAACATGACCCTCACAGCACCATTCCCCTTGTCCAGATGAGAGTGAGCTCTATGCAGAAGACAGAGGATGGCATCTTCCACTCCCACCTTCTCACGGTACACAAACTGCAGTGGGTCCTCAGCATGGTGGACCTAAAGTCTAAAGTTTGCCCTGTCCACACCCCCATCAGCAGAGCTGCCACTGTTCTTCTTACAGCCTGTGATGGTTTTCATCATACCCCAGACCTCCATGTTGTTGTCTTGCAGCTTCCTTCCACTTTTTTCCTGTAGGACTACTTGGCCTCTTTGAGTTCCTTCTGTACACGCTTGAGCTCTGTCCAGCTTCCATCTTTAAACGCCCTCTCCTTTTTTTTAAGGCACTCTCAGTCCTTTAGAGCTTCTTCTGCTTCAGGAGACCAAACTCTGAATAAGAGTGTGGTAGTAGGCTGCCTCAGTACCAGTGGTTTGTACTGAGGCTGCAGGAAAACCAGATTGTGATCTGATTTCCCCAGTGGTGGTAGTGGGGTAGTGGATTCCAAGACTCAAGAGGATGGACAGAAGAGTCTCATGGTTGGCTGTGTCAAATGCTGCTGAGAGATCTAGTAAAATGAGGACAGATGACAGGTTGGCAGATCTAGCCACATGTAGTTTTTCATTGACAGCCAAAAGGGCCATCTCCGTAGAGTGTGCAGCTTTGAAGCCTGGCTGGTTCGGATCTTGTTCTGGGACAGATAAAGAGATAGTTGGCTGTAAACAATGTGTTCTAAGACTTTAGATAGGAAGGTGAGAAGTGACACTGGTCTGTAACTTTTGACATCCGAAGGATCCATAGTGGGTTTCTTCAGTAAAGGTGTAATCCTTGCAGTC
>JAUZST010059545.1:0-23415 GCA_034779995.1 Parotocinclus haroldoi
AGCTGTTGTTTCTGCTCTACTACCTTATGGCAGCATATGAAATCCATACCATATGGGAAATGAAACTGGTCCCCCGAATAAATTTGCCCACCACTATTTAGCCATAAAATAATTTTTGACCTTCTGTTTTGTAGCAACGATTCATAAACAATCCACGGCCGTGTCTCAAACCGCTACTCCGGTTCTGAACTGCACTTATAATAGAGTGCACCTCTAAGCTTCCTAAGTTAGCATATTAGCGTACTCTGTAGTACTGTAGTTCGCTATTTGGGTCGTTTCTCTTCTCAGTAGCCCAGCCAAGATGGACAAGTGAGCTCTGTTCAGTCTGATAAACGCTTAAAAAACCAACCAGCTACTGCACATACACCGTACCGTGGAAGGTTGCGAACTATTTTGCCAAAATATTTCTTTTGAAGCATTTGGGGCGCACTGTATAGGTTTCCCGGGTTACTTTCGCCCTCTGGCGGATGCAGGCCGAACAGCAACGTTGTGGCTGCTCGGGGTTCATTGAGGGACAGCGCGCGCTCTGCCCTACATAACCGCGAGTCAGCTGAGGACGGAGCGTAACCTAGAAACAGTGGGTTTCCCCCTCGCGCGCCCGTATCACGTTATGTCTGCCTGTCCCAAACCGACATCTGTTCACTGTCTAGTGCACTACTGCGAGCCTGGAGCCGTTCTGAGAAGACTGTGGAGCATAGATGTAGTGTGATCCTGAAATCATCTCAACAAATCCATCTCCTGAACATCTCAACAAATCCAAACTCGTGCTGATACCGAGCCTGAAACTGACTTCAAAAACAATACTAGTAACCATTTATATCCCACGTGCCATTTGCTAATACCGAATTGAATCACATTTGCCTCCAGAACTGTCTTAATTCTGCGTGGCACTGATACAACAAGGTCCTGGAAACGTTCCTCAGAGATTTTGCTCCATATTGACACGAAAGCATCACTCACTGGCTGCAGATTTGTCAGCTGTACCTGCATGATGCGTGCATCCCGTTCCACCACAATACCAAAGGTGCTCTGTGACTGTGGATCTGTTTTAAGCCAATGAGTGAACTCACCGCCATTTTCTTGAAACCAGTTAGAGATGATTTGAGTTTCGGGACATGCTGTGTTATCCTGCTAGAATTAGCCACCACAAGATGTTAGATGCTTGAAATGATGCAAAGTTGGCATTGATCCCATACACCATTACACCACCAGCAGGATGGAACCATGCCTTTTCTGTTATTGACCTCAAATTTGGAGCCGACCACCCGAACGTTCCTGCAGAACGGAGACCCATCAGGCCAGGCAACATTTTTTGAATCTTCTCAATCTTGTCTCTTTTTGGTGAGCCCTTGTAAATTGTAGCCTCCGTTTTCATGTTCTTAGCTGACACGAGGGACACACTGTGTGGTCTTCTGCGTTTGTAGCTCATCTGATTCAAGGCACAACGTGTTGTGCATGCAAAGATGCTCTTCTGAATACCTTGGAGTGGTCATTTGAATTACTGACGCTCTTCTATCAGCTCGAACCAGTCTGGCCATTCTTCTCTGACCTCCGGCACCATTTTCGCCCAGAGAACTGCAGTTAGTTTTTCCGGACCATTCTCTGCTCTGCCTGAAAATCCAGGTAAATCAGGAGTTTCTTAAATACTCAGACCAGCCCATGAAGCTCCAACAAGCACGCCAAGTCAACTAAATCACCTTAATTTCCCATTCTGATTCTCGCTTTGAATTACTATCAAATAGAAATGCTTTGTAAAAAAAAAGAAAGCGGCACGTTTTAACCCTGGTTTACAGTGACAGTCGGTAATTGTCTTAACACAATAATAAGCATTTAGTTGCTGCACTTTTATTTTGTTATTGCCTTAGACGTCGCTTAGGTTTTACAAAATTGCGTTTTATTTAAATGTTGCATTACTGTATCGATGTACTGCGCTCTCATTTCTTATTTCTCTGATTCGATTGAACTGCGAGTTTAAAAAAAAAAAAAAGCCCATGTTTATATTAGATGCGTATCGTCGTGGTTTAACGTGCTGCTTTTCAAAACACATACTTCAGGCCTAATAAGCACGCAAGCTTACACCCGGGCTTTGAATTTTGACCGTTAAGTATGCGCACTAGTTAGGTCGCAAGTATGAGCAGGGAACAAAAAAAACGACCGCTGACAGATTACTCTGATGACGTCTTCATAATGGCTCGGCTCGTGCGCGGTTGCCAGGGTTACAGTGCGAGTTCCCGGCGCGTGTAAACAAAGCCGCGGGAAGCCGAACTGCAGTGAAGAGGAACGAGAGTCGTGATTCTGTGTTTGTACATTTAGTTTCATTTAATTTCTAGAAGCTTGGAGTCATTCCAATAACGCTAAAGAGGTAAAATAGTTTACAACAAACATTACGTTGTTAGAGAGTGAGAATCAATTTTTAAAAACTGTCCGAGGCAAGTTGGAGTAGCTTAACGTTATATACGGTTTACAACAATTAGGGGATTAAATCATTTGTGAGCAGTTAGTGTATAGTTTTGTTGTAAAAAAAAAAAAATTACTAGAGCAAATACAAATACGAACTGTATCTCCAGCTCTAATAGTACAGAGGTATTTTTCAAACACCACAGTATAAAATTCAGTGATAAAACTCAGCTGTATGGAACACTGTGACCACCAGACTAAAGGTCTGGTTTAAAAAAGATGCTTTTGTTTTAGATTTTGTTTTATTGCAATTATTATAGCACGGCAGCACCGCTTGCCTCACAGCCAGAAGGTCCTGGGTTCATTCCCAGGGTGGAGCTGCCTGGGTCCTCCCTGTGTTTGCCTGGTTTTACTCTGGGTACTCTGGTTTCCTCCCACAGTCCAAAGACATTATTAGATTAATTGGTGTCTCTAAAATGGCCCTTAGTGTGTGACTGTGTGTGTGTATGTGCGCCCTACAATGGATCAGCGCCTTATTTAGGGTTGTTCCTGCCCATGTGCCCAGAGTTGCCGAGTGGGCCCGCGACCCCGTGTGAATTAAGCGATGATGATTGAATGAATGCAATTGGTTAAAAACCTCTATTATTTAGTTTAGCAGTGTTTTCATGTACTCACTCGCTCAGATTTTAAGCGTTTCTTTTTTTAAGCGTTACTTGGTCAGGGTCACAGCGGGGACTGGGGCTTGTAAACCAGCTTCTTATAATTAGTACCGATTTCCTTCCACTGCTCCTGATGAACAGGTGAAATGGAAATACAGTGTATAAACAGGGGTGTAGATGAAAGATGGAGTTTAGTTAACGTCATCGTTCGGGGTCCGGGGGAGTGTTTTTGGCCTGCGGTACCCTGTATTTTCCTACATGTTTCTAATCAATCTTTTCCATCAGAGTTTTATCCATTAACATGGCGGATTCGGGAGAGGACAGGGCAGAGAATATCACTGTGGACCCTTATGAGCGCTCAGTAAGATACATGGAGGGTCACAATATTCTGCAGGTATTTCAGGTACGTAACGGGGAAGGTAATAAAAAGTGTTAAAGGAATATTTTACAAAAACAATAGAACCTCTGTTAACTGTAGAATATAGACAGTGCCTTTAACATTTACAGCATTAGTCTTACAATCCAAGCCATTGTGGGTTCAGGGAACCAACTGTGGCAGAGGTGAGATTTGAACCCTTTAGCTTCTGGTCCATAGTCCAGTACCTTAACCACCAGGCCACCACAGTCCCGTTCTAGACTGTTCCGACCTAGCTGTTACCAGGTTCCATACACAACCTGTATGCCTTCATTGCTTAGTCGTATTTCATCTTGTATCCAGGCTAGAGGCAACTTAACAGGGTACCTATAGCCTCCTTTTGATTGTATACATTTCCTCAATAAACGTAGCATTATATATAATAATTATGTTCACACATATAAAGTTTCAATACCAACAAGTCCTTCGTGGGGAGTTATTTTTTTAAAACAAGAAACTAAATGAAAAAAAAACAAAAAAACAGAGCTGCTTATTGAGTTTTGAATGAGCGATGTTTTGTGTTTCCTCAGAACAGGACAGGGTGCCAGAATTGGTGTGCGTAGTAATCACATTAATTAGGTTTGTTAGATAGAGATTTTGTTCGGAGCATGTCTTTAATCCGGTAATAACCTACTACGAAACAAGTGTTACGCTACGTTTTCTTAGTAAGATCCCAGCTGGGTTTTGTTGCCCTGACCCCACTGATTTGCAAGCTGAAATGAAAACTTTCGTTTCGAATCAACCACACTTTCTGTTGTGCTGGAAAATCAGTCGACTGAAGTCGTAACAGAGGCAGAATCAGCAGTGAGATCGTGCTCAGGTATCTTGCGTGTCTCTCACTCATTACTCGCTCTCTCTCGTTCTCTTTCTGCGCTCAGGACATCACGGAGAACTTGATTTACCACAGACCAGACAACCCACTGGAGTTCATGTTAGAGCAGGTATATTGGGATTTCTCTTTTATAGTTGACGCATGGTGCATGTGCTACGTACCTCCCATGGACTTTGGCCAGCTTTGGGTCTATAAGCTTCGCCAATCAACATTGCCACATCGATTTATGAAATAATGACCTCAAATCAGCGATTCAACCTTGTTCCTGTATTCAATTCATTTCGAATCCAACACATGTACTTCAGATAACGAGCTTCTTGATTAGCTGGATCAGCTCTGTTCGACTGGGGCTGGAATGAAATGCCTTAGGAAGGAAGATGTCCAAGAACAGAGATGCTAATCACCGAGATGTGGCGAATTGTATCCAATGAGCTTTAATTCCTAGACCGCACATCAGATCATACAATCATAACAAGGCATTGTGTTCGATTCTGTTCTGCGCTCTCGACTCGTGATTCATTAATGTGTGCTCTCAGCAAGGGAAACTGTTCATTTGATAGGCACATTTGTTTAAGTGACAAAACCGTTGCTAGGTAACTAAGAAGTGAAAATGCAGCGCACGGTTGAGGTTAACAGTTCAGCTAGCTAGCACGTAATCATTAGGTCGTTAATTTGGTTGACATGAATGTAAAGAGAGCGTGGAAGGAAGGCAACAGTGTGTAGGAGTGAAAATTACACTGTTATTACATCTAACATGGACCACAAACTAAATTCCCCAGGGTTTAATTACACTGATATGATTGTACAGTATCAGTAAATATATCATTACAGGCGCTCAAATCGCAAAGCGACCCGGGTTTGAGTCCGGCGGGGCTTCAGGGTCGTGTTGCAGTCGACCGTGTCTGAGAGTTTAGAGGTCTAAGAGCGACCCTTTCTGCGCCCAGGCTATGATCTTTAGAGGCTTTTCCAGTGCTCTCTGTTGGGAAGGCGCGTTTCTTGCTTTTGATCGCAGTTTTTCGGTAAACGATTTAAGCGGCTGCCTTGCGTTCATTTCCTGTTCTGGAACGAACGTGACGCATAATGTAATACATAATGTTCACGCTGTAAACCTAGCCATTTTCTGCTGTATATTTTGCTTAGCTTATTATTCCTAAAATGTCTGAATATGAGATATTTAGGGGGAACGTAATGTGCTTGCTGTCTGTTTAGATACAGAAGATGATCCAGTCTCAAGAGGAGTCGAACAAAGCTGAGTAAGTTTCACTGCAACAGCCGAAGGACTCCAAACCCGACATTTTTAAATTGACGTTACTTTTTGTGGATGGAGTGTAATAGCAGGATGTGCTAAAAACAGGGAATATTTGTTTACATTTATGAGAAATTCTATGTGTATGCAGGTAGTACTGCGATCCGCAGGCCTGTTTAGGTTCTTTTTAAGAGTGCACAAGCACAGCTAAATTGAGTCCAAGCTCCCCCAAAAATATGATTTTTACTGTTTTTACTGGTTCGTCTCTGAAAAACTGTAAAAGGGTAAAAAAAAACAAACATAAATTGTAAATGGTTTAATGATAATATTTTAAAATACAGCATCCCCTTTTGACTTTGTGAATGGTATGATCCATGGGATGGTTTTGAGGCTCACAGGCTCAGCATTAAAGGAAGTTTTCTCAGATTTGTTGGTCACACATCCTTGTTTGATAAGTCTAGAAATGAAAGCCCTAAATGAAGTTAAAATGTACATTTTTTAAATATAAAAAAAATCTGAAAAATAAATTCCTTGTCTAGTTGCTCAACACCACTAAAGCTCTGATCCTAGAATCTCCCCTGGTCTAACATGCAAAACTAAACCAAGCCCTACCCAGCCCTGCGATGGACTGTCGCCCTGTCCACGCTCGTGTCCTTCAAGAACAGCCACTGACCATGACAGCCACAGCCGCCATGACTGAGAGAAAGTGAGGTTAAAGAATGGCAATGAAAAGATGATTGAGCCAGCAGAAAAGGATTTCTCGTATGGGCATACTGTAAGCGTCTTTGAATCTAATAACGATAAAAAAAATAGCTGGCTCACAAACGGTATGGAGATCTGTGTGAGGGTATTTTGGCTGCAGAAGTAAAGGAAGTCTTTGTTTGTAGTAAGATACTCCTTAAAGTGTATCACTCTGGTCATCATCCTGGGCTTTGAAGCTGCATCTGCTATTTCAGCTGTGCCACATAAAGCTCGCTTAAGTACATCCTTTCTCGGTGATTTAAGCAGAGCCAGAAGCACAGACCTAAAACCAGAGACGGCTCTCCATCCTGCTGGATTAAGCACGAATAGGAAATGGATTTGGGCATGAAAGGTTAGAACAGGGCGTTTTTGCCTCGAATAAGCACATTTTACGACCTGCTCTTAATTAGGAACATCATAAATCTTAACAGAGCCTGGGTGTCATCGTTTATCAGCTTATTAGAGGACTCAACCGGGCTTTCTAAGGATCCCAGCACTTGACTTATCAAAGCGAATATTGCAATCCCAAAATGAGTATGCAAGTTAATCAGTTTATAGCTTTCTAATCTTTTTTTCTGTGAAGTTTTATTGTGCATGTACATTGGCATGGGCCAGTAGTTCTCTATTAAAACACTAAACGTAATTACAGCTGTGTTTTATTAGCGCGGATGCCACCTAGGGTGGCAGGAGATTTTTGTCCCAAGCAGGGCACTTGACTTCTGAGGCCGCTTTCACATTTACATCCGTGTGAACTGAACCCGGGGTTTGTTTACCCCTTTAAGCAGGTGCGCTTATATAACAAATCCGCTTGGGAGAGTTGGTCTCGGCCCACTTTCAAGTGATTCCTGGTCTGTGGCCACCGCATTGAGAAAGTCATTTAAGCCTAATTTAAAGCAAACACAGGAACTGAATCATGTTTTACTGATTGTAAGCAGGCACTCATTTTTTTTAAACAGCAACATATGTCGATACTTAAGTTGCCATCTATGAGGTATTTTGAGCTCTAGAGTGCTGCAGGCGTACAATGTAATCTGTAAATGTGCAGCGAAATGTTTGTTTGTACATTAGCTAGAAATTGTAAATCGTAGTTTAGTTACAACAGAGAATTCTTCTTAAGTTATCAGAAGTGATTGCATGATAACTGAAAAAGGAGAAGAAAACTGCCTTACAGGGATTAATTAAATGAACAAATAATTCATTAACCATGCTTGTATTGTTCAGAAATACATTTATATATACAGCTTACGATATATAAGGGCCTTGCTGAAAATCCCAACTGCTGGACCACCTGATCAGTATTGCAGAATTGGGGGAGGATCCCCCTGTCCAACCTTCCATTGCCATGGTGATGGGGCAGCAAATATTAACTAGTTTTAATTTAAACTGGTCATATATATATATATATATATATATAAACTTATTTGATTAATACATTTATAGTAGTAATTGAATTAAACAGAAGGTAAAGAACAGTAGGGAACAGAGAGAACGTATTTAAGAATGTAATAATTCAAATAAAATATAATATGTAGGCTAATCTGAAGGAAATGTAGTATTATGAAGAGTATAATATAATAGAGAATAAATAAAAAAACTAGCATACAAGACAACAGAGAATAAGCAAAGCACTAATTTAAATAACATGGAATGTGTAATAAAATCAGAAGAAGTGGTTAAATAATAGGCATTAATATTTTGACATATAGAAATGCTACAATCCATATTTTTGTCTACATAGCTGGACATTGATGCTCATTTAAACATGGCATTTATATTAAATAACAGACTTTTTAAAGTCCATATTTCTGATCAATAAAATCACTTTCTTTTTCAGGCCGCCTTTAAAAAAATTATTATGTCTGCATAAATGGGCGCATAAAACTATATTAAGGAATATTCTGATTTAGACTAACAATTAAACACTGTGGTGTTTGCCATTCACTTTGTGTGTGTGTGTGTGTGTGTGTAGATCTTCACATCCTACAACATCTTTCCTGTAGGTGAAACATGTACCTTAAGAGTGACTGCATGTCCTGTCCAGAATGGGCACCCAGTAAACCCCCAACGGACTCTATAGACCAGCTTGTGCTCAGCAGGACGGGTACTGACAATTAATAAAAGGTTATATTGGACATATTTATAGGAACCTCACATGTGGCCTTCAAAAAGGTAATCCCATGTTCCTCCTCACGTTCATCATAACTGGTGCTTTACTCTCTGTGACTGTAGCATTTAATACGCACTGTTTTTAATTTAAAATGAACACTTGTAAGACACTTTGCATCTGCATGAAGCTGGCTTTTATGTGCCAGCTCAGTGCTTTTATAATATTATTCTTAGTCATATTGTATGAAATCTAGGATGGATTCTATTACAGCCTGTGCAATATCAGGCCTTCTCAATGTCTGATTATACAACAACAATAACGGCAGACCTACACGTAATGAAAATCACTATGCAGCTTTTGTCATCAATCAGTATGATCCAGGCTTGTGCAGAAAATGGAGACGCACAAACAGACATGAGCCTTTTCTATAACGGTGCCAAATAACTGTAATGGAATTGGTAGAGTGTAAAGCCAGCTTAAGCTGGTAATCTGTGGAGCTTAAAAGCCGACATAAGTATTTGAATCTGGAATATTTACACGATCTCTAATTTACTTGAAACGTACGAGGGCATAAATCATAACGAAATTTGATTTTTAACAGTGTGCGAACTTGAACTTTAAATTTGCTGGGATTTTTTTTTTTTTGAGACTTGAGACTTTCAGATCTTTAAATTCAAATCTCACTGATTCAAAACTCAGGAAATAGGAAATTAAGCCAAAGATGAAAGATGAAACTACCAAGCTTTGAAGGAAAGTAAACTTTGAAATGTTTTTTTTTCTCAGCAGCAAATTTCACCTTACATGTTCACAGCACAAAAAAGGATTGTTAAAATTCAGATTTATGAACTTCCCATCAATTATCTTCCGCTTAATCCACAGGGGTCGCTGTCCAGCCTGAGCCCACCCGGCAACTCACTTTCACACACTAAAAAACACCAATTAACCCAACACACGTCTACTGTGGGAGGAAACCGGAGTACCCGGAGTAAACCCACGCAGACATGGGGAGGACATACAGACTCCACTCAGAAAAAACCCAGACTGCTCCACCCTGGGATTGACCCCGGGACCTTCTTGCTTTGTACCCACCGAACCACCGTGCATAATTCAAATACCAGTCACCTTTTAAACTCCAGTTATAAACTGGGTTTAGACCTTTGCACAAGTGGCCACTTTGTAGAGCTGGGGTTTGAATTCTGGACCCTTTGTCTGGTGGACAGTCCAGTACACGAGTCAGTACAGTCCCTAGTGCAGGTACAAATGCTGTTACAGTGAACAGGTACACACGAGCGTATAAATATGAAGTATATTTATTGCTTTGTTTACAGTGGATACATAGAGCAAATCCAGTTTGAGCAATACAAAAAAAAATACATTAGACAGTTAGTGTTATTTGGATACATTTATCAACAATATAAATTTTCATTCCTGTCTTCATGAAGGAACATATCATTTTATAATGTACATTACAAAAAAACATTTGCGCGTTCTTCCTCATCTGTACTTCACAAGGCTTCATCGATTGAAATGAGTTTTGCTCAGTTAGTTAAACGACCGCCGCTTAAACTGACAGTCCAGAAGATTCACCCGACATCACGGTATGGAGAAAGGAAGACAACAATAATGTGTCGAAACAGCATCAGAACACACATCCACTACCTTCCTTAACCTTCTTGTTCTTATGTTCTCAGATAAGCATCCATCCACCTTTCAGTTTCTCTCAAAACCCAGCCAGCTAAACCAAAAGCAACCTCCTTACAGCTAAGCACCTTATTTCGATCTGATGTACATCACACAGCGTGTGTCCTTCACACAAAGCAGTCTATAGCAAATACAGTTACACAAAGGTCATACAGCCATAAAAAGGTCTCCACAATGTAAGAACTGAAGTGGGACTCAAATAAATATATTTTGGTGACACACTAGGTTATTCTACAATCATTTCGATCTCCCTGTCAACACACAAAAGGTTAACACTCTCCAGAATATTGGCTCTAAACCTGCGTTTCATTTAAGCTACATCGCTACCGTTAAATCGCAGATTTAACTGATGATGATCGCCGATGATGTCACAAGCGCTGATCAAATGTTAGGCGATGCAATATAGGCACTTGTCTAGTTCAGTTCAGGATTAAACTCTTTTAACGGTGTCTGGAAAGAGGAGTACTTGGGGGGGGGAAAAATAACAGCGTGTGAAACGTGTTCTGATGCAACAGCTTTCTGAGGGTTTTTGCCTTTTACTCCTTCATGTTTGTAACTGCTGATACATTTAATACTCTCTGCATCTTCCATTTAATACTGCTTATTCAGTGTGTTGTCGCAGCTCACATCCACGAAAGAAATTGAGCTTCCACTGAGCAATGGCTTTTGTTATTTTACCATCTATTTTCATCATTCATTCATTTATTCATGATCTTCCGCTTAATCCACACGGGGTCGCAGGCCAGCCGGTGCCCACTCGGCAACTCTGGGCGCAAGAGCAGGAACAACCCTTGCTGAGGCGCCAATCCATCGTAGGGTCATACACACAGTCACACACACTAAGGGCCGCTTTAGAGACACCAATTAACCTAACACGCATGTCTTTGGAGTGTGGGAGGAAACCCGGAGTAAACCCGCGCAAACACGGGGAGGACATACAGACTACACACAGAAAGGACCCAGGCCGCTCCACCCTGGGATTGAACCCGCGACCCCCTTGCTGTGAGGCAGCGGTGCTACCCATCCCCACCCCCTACAATCCCCCCCGTGTCACCGTGCCGCCCTCATCTATTTTCAAACTATAAAACATGATGTAATAGTAAAAGCAGATGCCTTTTCCTCAATCATTAAGGCCCAAATACAAGAGTACAACCTGCAGACGCCTTCATTCGTTATTCAGTAGGTCTTTGATTCCATACCATTATCCCTGAAATGAAAAGTTGAATACCCACCTCACAGGAAGTCATACTATCCAGAAACGAGAAAATCGAGAAATGAGAAGAACAGCCTTGAAATGATGCGATTCATGTAACACTAAATGGACGCGATGCTTGTTGAGCCGGAGACATACAGCAAGCACTGATGAACAAACGTGCTAATGAAATGCTTTTCATTTATGCTTTAACAGTCTTAAAGAGGTTTCTTTCATTAAAGAGCTCCTAACCAGCAGCAGCGGTCAAAATACTTAAAGGTTCTACATTTATCGCCTGTAGAATCAAATGGCTCCTTGTTTAGTCAGCAAGGTTTGATACACAGACGAGACAAAACAAAAAGATAATACATTCAGCAATTGCAAGCCTGGGAATGTCATTCATTCACGAATCTATTAAACAATTCATTCGATCTGCCGACTGTTCCTGTTGTCGAAAATCATGGACCTCCTCTGGGGCTGGTAAAAGCAGCTTGTAGACGTCTCCAGTCTCTGTCCACTCTTGGGCAAAGTCATGTTATTTCGAAGCATGACGCCCTCTGGGGTTTTAAGATTCTCAGCCAGGTCCTTGGTGAGAACATCTAGGGGAGATGTTTCAGTAGGACTTTTGATAGGGGACAGGGTAAGTTTGCCATCATCTCCTGCTGGATGATAGTCCATGATAGGGAAGGGTGGGCTGAATAGAATAAGACTTTGGGGCCTTGGTCGATTCCTGAAGGAAGATCTTTGATGTAAGGTAGACCTTTCTGGTCTGGGACAGTCCATAAAAGAGTCTCCATTGGACGACCGTTTCCTTCTCAAAACTGGAAACTCGGGAGCAGGTATGCTCTTAAATGTCTCTGCGGATTTTTCCACAGATGCCTGTCGCTGGATCCTTTGGACTGGCTTGCAATTCTCCCTTTCCTCTTTGAGATCCTTTACCACGTGAAAAGGTGGAAAAGATTCCGATTTCTCCACCTTGGTTTTATCAGCTCCACCTTCCCTTTCAGGTCCACTTCTTTTTTCTTGATCGCTCATTTTTTCCTTCTCAAGAACGGGATTGGGTATGTGGCTATACTGAATTTTGGGGGGTATAACAGGCACAGCTTTGGCCTGACACGTCTTAATCATGAATGCAGTGCGCACTGAGGACACGCTAACGGGCGCGGAGTTGCGTCGCACGGGCGCTTGACGATCCCGTAAGAACATCTCCAGCTCTAGAGGCAATCCATCGTGCTTTGGTGTAACTGCCCCCCTTTGATACGAAGAGGGGTCTGCGAGGTCAAGATTCTGCCGATTTGATATATCCCTGATGCACCTGTGTCCCAGATCCAGGTTTAGAGAAAAAGGTCTGTGTTTTGGAGCGATGTTTTCCTCATTTCTCTCTGCGATACAGGGCTCGTGGGATACCTGTCGGAAAAATCTTTGGGAAGACACAGAACTCTTCTGTTTTGGAGCGCCAATGTTTCTCTTTGGCATTCTGGTCATCTCCTCCTGGTGGACTGTAGAGGTGAATGGTGCAAGCTGTGGAATGTCCTGTTTAGTCTCTGCTTTCTCTCCAGTTCCTTCAAAGTTAGAATCCGGACTGGGTTTTGTAATCTTTTCAAGACCACGTTCATCTGTTTCTGCCATTCTGTCTGTAGGAGACGGGCTAAGAAGTTTAGGATTAAGCTGTGCTGTATTATCAGATATTTCTTTAGGCAAAACCGTGGCATCCAATAACGCCGGTCCTTCATTTGCAACCTTATTTTGAAGTAGGTTTACACCAGACTCCGTAGATGCTTTACTTTCAGCAACTGTACATGGCATTGTCGTTGTAAACAGGGGGAAAAGAGCTTCCATTTTCGTTGTGTGGAGTGGGCTAGTGACCCAATCTTTGGTGGTGCTCAAGTCTTCCCAGGGTTCTACTTGATCCAGTCCAGCCAAATGACTCCCCCAGATGTCATCATCATCTTGCCCTGGTGATTCTGTAGCGAGGCGTCTTTCATCCAAGAATTCGGAGAGCCTTTTCACACTGCTGTTTGCTTTGGCTGTTAAATCAACACTGCCGGTTTTGTCCTTATCCATGTCCTTGACTATGTCCTTGACTCTCACATGGTCATCGTCCTTTGTTAACTGGGCATTCTTGTCTTCTGAAAAAGAAGTGCTTTGACCACACGGTTCACCATTAGATGTATTCACGTCTTCATTTTTATTAAGTTGAAGCACAGAGGGATATTCAGTGACAGAATCCGACACCCATGGTTCAGCGTCTTGCAGAATGTCCGTCTCCTTCAAATGAAAAAAAGGCGAGAGCTGCAGCTCATTTGCCACAATGTGCAACGGCTCGAAAGTGTCAGCGCTCTCGTGATCCTTTTTATTAGTGCTGTCCTGGCAATTCCAGTCATTCTCACGTTTTGTTAACCTTTCCGCAGAAGGCCTCGGCGTCGGGTTAAAAAGAGAAAGAGTAGCACCTGCATGATCCCTCACCAGACCTTTTATTACGTCTTTGAAATGTTCCTTAGTAGACACTGGCTGAGCAGGTAAACTGCTTCTCCTTTTAGCTTGAGCATTATGATTCAGAGCACCATCGTTTAAAGTGATTTTGCTCATCGAGCCACTGGCTTTCAGCTGTTCTTGCAGTACGTTTGCATCAGACTCTGTGATCCTGAGCTCGTGATGCACATCAGACCACAGCTCCTGATTGGTTGACCCAGTGTTCTGCACAATACAATGAAAGTCTTGTTAGTTCCTAAACATGATTAATATTCTCTATTTGCTAAATGCTTTCATTCGCAGCTGATTTTTGTCAAGGTTCCTCCTTTGTATTCTCTGGTGAACGTGTAGAATTTTCAAGCAGTTCGGTTGTTTATACAATGCAGAGAGTGTCGGGTGTACCAAATAACCAGCGTACCTTGATTCCTCTGGAATTGCTCTGGATTTATTCTTTTATAATTATCCCTTTGATTCCTTTCTAGTCTTTCCAGAGTGGATCAACCATTTTAATGTAGTTTTTTTTAATATATTCATTTATTTTCACAGTTATGATTATTTTTCTGTATTGACTCATGGGATTTTCCTCTAATTATTTATTTTTACCGTGACCGAAATTTCCTGTTTACTCTTCCCACTTTTACTATTAAGTGAAACTCAAAGTCAGATTCTTTTCCATAGCACTTTGTACAGTGGAGCATTGTCTCAAAGCATCTTTACAATTTTCTTCCATCTAGGTCAAAGCCCTAACTGAGCAGGCCTAGGGTGGCCCGTTGAATAACTTGGGAGAACTAAATCTCAAAAAGGGGTCAACCTAGGTCCTATACATAAAAAATTGAATAATGAACAGCTTAATAGTAATTATTGAAATGAACATGAGCGAATTGAAGAAATAAGAGAGAATATGTGAAAGAGAATATAACTGAAATAAAACTGAATAACATATCATTTGATATTATGAACATTTTGTTTATTTAACGTCGCGGTCTCAGCGACAAGGTTATTTTAGAAGTAATTATATACACACACACACACTCAAGTCGATAGCAATTTTAGAGACATCAATTAACCTAACACATGTCTTTAGACTGTGGGAGGAAACCGGAGTACCCAGAGTAAACCCACGCAGACACGCGGAGGACATGCAGACTCCACACGGAAAGGACCCAGACCGCTCCGCCCTGGGATTGAACCTGGGACCTTCTTGCTGTAAGGAGGCGGTGCTACCCCACCGAGCCACCGTGCCGCCCATGGTATGAAAAGTATCATAAAATACAAAGTCTGTGTTAAAGAATATAAAACTAGAGAGCATGAGCCAATAATGTATATAAATAAAACAGTGAATAAAATATCTGCATTATTCTACTACGCAGAGTCACTAGGATCTCGTGTCCAAGTTTTGTTTGTATGGCAATACTCATTCGACCTGAGGAGGGAAGAAGTAATTGCCCCCTTGTTTTTGCTATACCTTTACTACAATCTTCTGCTTTAGGTTTTGGTGCACAGCCAATCATGGGTGGCGTTTTCACACCATCGTAAACAAAACTGCACTAAACAACACAACATGTTTAATAGGTCTGAACCAGACAACGATGAGCCCTTACTACAGGCAGTGTGGAAAAACAATAAAGAAAAGAAAACAAGATAAATAGGTAGCAAAATGGTAAATGAAAAAAGAGAACCTTTAAAGTATTCTGAGAATTAATCAATCGAGTTCCTAGTATAAAATTCTTACCAGTTGGTCCGACTTTTTGGACTCATTGAGCTGTGTTGAGGTGAATTCCAGTTCTTTCCCAAAGGACTGAGAGTTTTCTTTATTGGTTTCTCTAGTTTTGAGCAGATGTGGCCCTTCAACACTAGCAAGCAGCTCTTTTACCTCAGCATCGCTGCCTGGAACACAGGGGGAACAACATCCTCATGAGAAAGAGATTTGCATCGTTAGTAAATTAGACTAAGCGTGTTTTGTTTATCCTTTATCTATTGAGACACTTTTAAGGTCTTTGGTTTGCGCTTACGTTAAGTCCAAACAAGTGCTTAAACTTTGAAAGCTGTTCATTGAAAGCTACTCAGGAATAATGCTGTATAATTATACATTATTGGTGAATACATGATTAGCTATTGTTTCATGCACCCCCTCCCACACACAATCTAATCTTACTCTCTGCCACTCGGTCGGATGGGATCACTCCAGCGCCCCTCTCCAACGAATGACTCTCCTCAATGGGGACAGAACTGCTGTTGCTATAGATACCGTGTCCGCTGCTGTTGCCGGGCGGGTTCTCTCTGCCCCCAAATGTTCTATCCTTATCTCGTGAATCGAAATTCCCACTGTTGCTGGGTAGGGGCTCTCTAAATCCAGAGCTCTCATTTGGTTTCAGCAAGCTTCCCAAACTGCGTTCCCGTTCTTTCCCAACCGCCCTGCAGGGGGTGCTGTTGGAACTGATGACGGCAGACACGCGCAAGGGCACAGACACAGCAAACGGTTCCGAGATGTTGAGGGCTTTGCGCTGATGCCTCGGCGACGACTCCAGGGGGAACAAGCTGCCTGGGAAAGACGGCCTGGACGCGCCATTGTGCGAGGGACCGGAATACAGCATTCGGCGGTTTTTCGGAGACGTGGGTCGGCAGGCAGCCACCTCATCTCCTTTATAGACTTTGAGCTGCTCGGGCAGCGCTCGCTGTAACGGAGAGGAAGAGGATGACGAGGTAGAAGGAGACGAAGAAGACGAGGCGTTTACAGCCCTTGCACTTTTTGAGCTCGGGCCGCTCCCGATGACCCCGCTGGCTTTCCGCAGATCAAATTCCCAGTCTGGATCCTGCTCATTCGGGTCGTAGATGTCTGATCCCAGAGTTCGAGATTTGACCACGGGGGCAAAGAGTCCATTCGCTCCTCTTGTTGACGCTGCTTTTTCTTCATCTGAGTAAAGGAAATCGGGGAAGATTACAAAACAGAATCGTGCCATTGCAAATATTTATGGTGACTTTAGAAAGATTGCAAATGTTTGTTTGCCGCACAAACGGAAATGGGATGGTGACATAAACTGCCTGGGACTGTGGCGGTCTAGTGGTTAAGGTACTAAACTGTGGAGCAGAAGGCCCAGGGTTCAAACACCCCCTCTGCCACAGCTGGGTCCCAGAGCAAGGCCCTTAACAAACAAACGCTTGATTAATTGTAAGTCGCTCTGGATGTAAAGGAGGTCAAAGTAAATGACCAGCTAACAGCTACAACAGTGGTGCGGTAGAAAAAGTGACACGCGGTGCTGATTAGAGCACAGGGGTAATGCGTATAAATAAGCTTTTCAGATCAGACCTAAAGCGTCTATGTATTTGTTTATGTATCACTTCACACATACAGATGTTAGTTAATCATCCCTGCATTCTGCGTTTAAATTATCCCCTGAGAGGAAGAACATAAGTGTGTGAAGAACACAGAGTGAGTGCTGATGGTGTTGGAGCTCCACCTGTTGGCAGAGAGCAGAGGGAGTCCATGCTCTTGGACGGCCGTATCCCGGGCTTTTCTGTGGAGACAAAATATTAAAGAGGCAAAATTATATTTCAAAAGACTAGTATGAAATTACACATTATGAATTCGATACCGTGTGACTGCACCTTATTAGATTCTTAGATACCATTAATATTGAGTAATGGAAGTAAAATGCTTTCGGTCTTAAAGCTCTTTGATAGAAGCCACAGAGGGACAGGGCAGAGTGCACTATTGCATTTCCTCGCTTCATGTGCTCTGTAATATACAAGCTACATGTAATTTCCATTGTCTTCAGATTCAAAGCTGTTCCACATTTTATTCTCTCTCCAGAAATCATTATAAATAATGAAATCAGCTCTAATCATTTTATAGCCCCGTCATCCGAGTACTAGCGAGCTCAAAGCCTACTTCCTCTGCACCCAGTCGACGCTGGGGATTGAGTTTGCATTAAAATTGCTCCTGGCAAAAAAAACAAAAACAAAACAAAACAAAAAAAAAAAACTGTCCTTATCTAGTTTCACCATCAACTTTCGTTTGTTTATGTAACGTCAACATAGACAACTTTACATCAACACTCAAGCATATATAGAAGTGTGTGTGAGGAACAACGAAAGTTTTGAACTGTGTCTTGCTAACTTTTGATCCACGAGAGATATTGCAGATCTGATTGCAGCAATCGAATTCTGAGACAATTCTGATTTACTTTGACATCCTACATGACCTCCTTCCCATTTAAAAAAAAAACTTGCCCTTGATCAAATATGGCGGGTTTCAAGATGGCGGCCACGTTTGGGACATAGCCCAAAGGATGGGCCCCCTCACCCATTGCTTGCTGGGGTATCTCGTTTTCCCTTTTGTTTCCGAAATAAAAGGGTGTCAATATACGCTCAGCTTGAGGCCGATTTAGAATAATCAGTTAACCTAATGCATGCCTTTCAACTGTGGGAGGAAACCGGAGCACCCGGAGTAAACCCACACAGACACTGGAACAAATGCAGACCCAGGCTGCTCCACCTGGGACAGAACCCCAGACCTTTTCGCAATATGTGTTGGGTTTATCAATATTGAGCTGGGTTTATCTGCATCTGTATATACACAATATTTAGGAGATATTTCTAAATAAATACGAAGAGGATCCCACAAGAACTGCTGGATAATCTGATCCAGTCCATGCCCCATCACTGTCTGTGTGTTTTGACACTCTTGGGTGACCATACACTCTACTGAACAGTCAGTGTGGGGGCACTCTGGTCCAGTCTGACCTGCTTTTGTTCACCCCATGAATATCTCACTAACTAATCAATCACCATCATCGTGTTTGAATCTCATTTACATAATCAAACAACTTTCTTCGTCTTGTCATTTGCTTTTCTGATGATCTTGTTCAGTGAAGTAAAATCAAATGCTTCTTCTTTTTTTTTTTTTTTTTTCCCCGCCCAATCGCTGCTCGTATATTACGTAATAATGGGCAGCACAGTGCTCATCCCGCAGAACTGGGTTCCCTGGCCGGTTTCCTTCTCCATTCCAGTCAATTGGTGTCTCTAAAGTGAGTGATGTGCCCTGTGATAGCACCCTCTGTAGGGCTTGTTCCCACCTTGCTCTCTGTGTTGCTGGTTTAAGCCCCATCTCCCCCATGACCCTGAACTTAAGTGTTTGTTTGTTTGTTTATTTGGTTTCTTTAACGTCGCCATCAGCATCAGTGGCCATCTCAGCGACACACACAAGGTCATATCCATACACAAATTCATACAGACTCCACACAGAAAGGACCCAGGCCGCTCCGCCCTGGGAGTGAACCCGGGACCTTCTTGCTATGAGGCAGCGGCGCTACCCCACCGAACCCCTGAGCCGCCCCGAACTTAAGTGTCAGTTCCTTACAAAATGAAGTGACTTTTATTAATAGAAATACTCTGTCTTTTGAATTCTTTTATTCTAAAGAAGAACCCCGTTCCTGTTTAGATCCTGTTCCTATACCTTTCTCTCTCTTCCTTTCTCTTTCTTGTATCACACACACACACACACACCCACTATACCTGAGATGTTCTGCGCTCTCATGAACACACTCCCGTTGCGACTCAGTTTGCCTTTGGCATCAGTGACTGATCGACCCAGACTAAAGATAGACTTCCACTTCTTCGACTTGGCAGAGAATTTCCTCCTGTTGTGAAGACGAACAACATTTAGACGGGTCATTTCCTCTCCCGAACACAACTTAGTGGTCAGGATTGTGTTACTAATTACAAAGGTTTTGTGCGCACACACGTATCAGCCAAAAACTGAAAAAAAAAACACGCACAGACCAAATAACAAAGCACCCTGATTATATGTATTATTATTCATACCAATCTTTGTAACAGTAAAACCCTCTGACAGGTGAAGTGATTAAGATTGACAACGTTCTTCTGGGAAACCAGACGTCCTACCATTTATGCTGCAGCTGACATGACCAAGTGTTGGTCTGGCCTTCAAATTCCTCACATCTCCATATGAGCATTTGTGGGATTTGCTGGACAATCAAGTCCGATCCTTGAATGCACCCCCTTGGAGAACTTGGGGAACTTTAAGAACCTGCTACCGCAACCACAGGACGTCTTCGGAGGTCTTGTGGAGTCTCAGAGGGGCACGAGGGTGGACCGACACAACACGGCTGATCGGTGTATGCACTTACGATCATAGTTACACAAACGATCATAGTGTGCTACATGTCACATGGCTGTGTGTGTGTGTGTAAAAGCGTACTTGTTTTCACTCAGCTCTATAACAGTGTGGTACATGGCTGTGCTCGTCGTATCGGGCAGACTGTTCTCGCGCTGCCGTTCGATTCTTGCTGGATGGTTCGGGCCGAGCGATCGAGCTTGAGCTTCCTCCAGGCTCATCAGCTTCATCGGTGGACACTGACTGATGGCCGGTAACGTGGCATATTTCTCCACACACATCACGCTGGCACCTGAACGCAGACACACATGCGCGCACACAGTCAGAGTCAGAATATTATTTATTTATTGACCTTTATTTTATCCAGGAATGACTGACTGATTTTTCTCTCAGTTTTCTGAGTTTTCTCTCCTGGTCACTGGTCACAACACACGAACATACAAAGACATAAGGCATTTACAGCAGAAACCACTTCAAAAGCTCAGAACATTTCGAAATATTATCAGTTAAACAATAGAAATGTAAACAATGACAACGTGCTTCATGTACATCATGTTTTATTAGTGACCGAAAACCATTTAAAGAGACCAACTCTGTTAGCTTCAGGTCCTTTTGTACTTGGTTCCAGCTTGATGGAGCTGCGAACTGAAAAGATTTCTTTCACCAAGAATTCTGTTTAGACTTTCATAAAGAGTTCATAAAATGAGATCCTCTGAACGCAGCGATAAGCCCCTGTAAGATTTGGAACAATATAAGACAGGAGATCAGATGGAAGCAAACAAAAGTATTATGCTTATTATAAATGGTAATAACTCTACTGAACCACTCAGTCTGATTTCCTCAAAACATAAGAGCTTTTAACCCTTAGGAGGTCTGTGGTCACATCTATACACGGGCGTAGCTTTTTGGAGGGAGCATCCCCCCCCCCCAAAATCTGAAGTCCACCACAATATTTTCTGCTCACGACATCCTTGCAAAAAATATTTATAACATTGTGATGCGTTTTGTCCTGTGTCCTGCATATTAGATTTGGCTGAAATATCATTGTTATTATTGTTGATATATGATTATTATTACGTATTATTTGATTATATGTATATGAATTTGGTTCGGCAGCCAATAAAGGCTTACCTGTCCCACAGCATAGTTTCAAATTTCAATTATAACCACAATAAATATATATTCATATCCAGGCCAAGATGTTAATGGTAACATATTAAAAAAATGTTTCTTTACATAAAGCACTATAATGATGTGCTAAGTTTCTTGAGTTGGATTGGGTTGGGTGAAGGAACTTTGTTGGACTGCTGGAATCTGTTATGCTGCTCTAAATGAATGGAAAGGAAGCCCTACAGTCTAGTAGTTCTTCTGACATCAAAGGGGCTCCAGCTCCATGGGTTTGGGTGTGGTGTTTAGCTATTCAGATGTCCAGGAACATTTGGATATGTAGTGCATTTGATGAAGAATGTTCCGAAGCTCTTGGATGTTTGTTGTTTCTTATGTAAGGTGTCGTTATGAAAGTAAAGCACAGTGAGGAATAACGTCAAGAGCAAAGTGAATGGTGTAAATGTTATAATCATGCCACGAACCTTCTTTGGGTCGGGGGGCGTCAGCTGTGTGGTTGAAGATCTGCTCTGTGTGGTTCAAGATGAACTCCACCACTGATTGCTGCACCCGAACCTCCAGAAACGCCTCGTCACCGTTACAGGCAGAGACCTCAATCTCTTTAGAGCTGCACACACACACCAGAGCCAGTCGACATTACTGCGTTACAACGTGTAATAGCATTAAATGTCCAGTTGATGTTAATTTTTGTTCTTATTCGTTCTCATGTTCTTTGGTCCGATTAAATAATCCAAATAAGCGATAATAAAATCAAACGTATATAATAGGATTTGGTCCGACTAAGCGGCTGGTCCTATAATTCGACTGTATACTTAAATATATATACACACTTAAATATACTTACAATATACTAAATATTAAGCTAAAGTATTTGTTTTATTTCTTGTTACTATTTTTAAATAATAACATATATTCATTTATATTATTATTAATACTATTATTATTCTTCTTTTTTAATTTCAGATATAATTGTAGTATTATTAACCAGTTCAGTTACTTTAGAAATATTGAAAATAAATTAGTTATTACTACAATAATTATTTTGTATGTTATAATAATAATTCTTCTTCTTCTTCTTCTTGTTCTTCTTGTTCTTGTTCTTCTTCTTCTTCTTCTTCTTCTTCTTATTATTATTATTATTATAGATTGTATATATGGCTCACAAAGATTAGGGGATATTTAAAAAATTTTTTAAATTGTTTTATTTGTCCAATTTAATTTGAATTTAATTTAGAACTATTTTCAGTATTTGATGAAATGAACTGTAATTATTCTATATTAATTGATAAAATATTTATGAATTATAATTGGTAGCAGCTTTTAAACTGGTTTATGATTTCTTCTTTTTTGATGTGACATGTTGTATTTTGCAGATCATACATTTCTCGTGTTGTGTAGCTATGGTGTTATCATTGTGTATTTCTGACCGGAGCAGATTGGGTGCCCACACCAGGGCCAGGTTGCGTGTGTGCATGTTGGTCTGGTGGCTGAGGGTGGCCAGGTGAGCCAGGTGCTTGGCCAGGTATTCCAGAGTTCTATCCGCACAAACAAGACACAAACAAGGAATCAGAGTGAAATCACTGACTCGCAAACAAATCATTAATAAGAGGAGGAAATGTTTAACACGAATTAAACGCACAACTACAGGGTGAGTCAAAAGACACAGGACACCCCTTTTATTTCAGAAACAGTGACCAAAATGACAAATCTGAATACCCCAGCATGTAATGGTTTTGGCAGGAAACGTCTCTGGGGAAAAGTCCAACGATGCAACATGCGACGTGTCCTGGGACTTGTCCTGTGACTTTTGACTCACCTTCTATATCCACACCGTCAGTGCTTGCTTTGTTTTGCGTGTGCGTGACCAGAGCCAGTGCTGGTTGTGTTTTACCGGAAGTGTGCGATGGGAAGCTCTTCAATGACCTGCTGAACGTTCCTGAGCTGTTCATGTTCCTCTTTAACAGATACAGCGTCCTGCGTGGACAACATAACAGAGCTTCAAACACCCGACAGTTCAGACAGTGATATTTTTGGTTACACTTCATCTTTCTGTAAATCCACTCAGCTGCTGCTGGATTGCCGCTCGACAATCACTACTTCTACACAATCCTTATTATATTAATAAATACTAGCAATTAATATAAAACATTTACATTTATGTTATTTAGCAGACGTCCTTATCCAGAGCGTCTTACAATCCAAGCTACTGTGGCAGAGGTGGGATTTGAACCTTACCCACAACAGGCACAACACAACACCAATCAAAATAATTATATAATTCACTAATAATTACTAATTGGGCGTGAAAGTCATGCGGTGCATCCTGTGATGAACTGACGATTTGTCCAAAGTGTACCTCCGCCTCCACTCACTGGATTTTGGGATAGGATCC
>JAUZST010059556.1:0-35359 GCA_034779995.1 Parotocinclus haroldoi
TTTTAAATTGGCTCTCGTTATTAGTTACATTTAGGACTGTTTACAATATTTACACCACTCACAAAATTAGGGGATATTTAAAAAATGATTATGAAGTGATTAAAAAGCATTTGACTTTATTTCATTAAACAAATTTTTCTGTTTTGTTTAATGAAACAAAATTTGTTTACACAAATGAGATGCAAACTCAGCTATCGTGGTTGAGTAACAAGTGGTTCATGTGTGTAAACGGAAGAATGTTAAATTGGACAGGAGTGCCACATATTGACTCTTCAGTTGGGTGTATGGTATCCCAAGTCTGTTAAAAACAGACAGCAGTGGGGCATGGACAGGATCAGATTGTCCAGCAGTTCTTGTGGGATCCTCTTCAAATTAATTTAGAAATGTCCTATTTTTTGAGAGCAGTGTATATAAGACAGTATATATTTTTTTACAATTTCTATTATATGCCATTAAACAAAGTGGCCCTTGTGTGGATAGGCTTTAAATGATGTGTGTGAGTGTGAGAGAGATACATTAAATAACATAGCATACATTAACTAAATAAATGTGTAGATATATAGCTCAGTTCATGAATAAACCAAGATTTTACCGTTTGCAGAAAAAATATAGGAGAGATGATCACTAGCCAGTAATTTCAGTGTGTAAAGATGTTGGGTCCAGAGCTTAGAGTGCAGATGTTAGCATGCCCTTGCCTAGCGCAGGGCTAGGTAAGGGAGTCTATTGCAGCACCAGATCCCTGATCACGCTCTCACCTTCAGTCTCAACTTATTGTGACTGCATGTGATGCTTAACAAAGCTGAAGGCCTCAAATCAGCAACCCTTTTGTTGTGGAGTAGCGGAGTGGACTGCTGTGCCTACATTTGGACAATGATGATGCAAATTCTTAGTATGTAAATTATATTTTGGAACATAAATTATTTACACAAGGAGGTACAAAAAGAAATTTGTAACTATTAAATACACCACTCTGACTGGGTGTCTATGGACAATGACAATAGATACATTGATAATAGATTTTTGTTTTCACACTTATTGTACTTGTCACCACAATCACTGTGTACAGTGATTTCATCAATCAGACCAAATTTATTCTGTTTATGAATGAAGGACAAATTACATGAGTAAATCTGCAGCACTTCACAGCCATCAACCATCAAAATATGGACGTTTATTACAGAGGAACAGTGAGTTTGTCATTGAAATGCTGAAATATTTGTATTTCAAGAATAATTTCTGTTTAACCCACGTCAAAGGCCCTGGGGGGAAATAATTTGAGAAATGTTATCAACTGTAGACAGACTTGTCAACTTTTGTTTGTATGTATATGTGAGTGTGTGTGTACACACCTAGTCTAGCTAAACTGTGTGGTAACTAGGGCTAGGTGATGTGATCAACCATCAACAGTGTCAAAAGCATAGTTGGATCTAATCTTGGAAATATGGTTAAAAACATTGGTGGTTTCTAGAGAAATGAATTAAAAATTGAAATTCAAATGGGCCATGATGTACACTCACTCGCAGATAACAAAGAGTAACATTAGAAATATGAATTATTCACTTCTACAACTAGCATATGCTTGCCAAAAATGATTCCAGGTCAGAAATGATTTCACGTCTGACATCGCATAGGGTGGCATAGGGTTTTTTTTTTTCATTCAACTTGATTATTTCATTCAACATTATTATGTTTGAATTCTGCTAATAACCAGAAATACATCGATATTTATCTTCAGTGGTAGCTTCCCATGATTTTTACTTGCAAGTTATTTGGTTATTTGACATTGTTTACACACTGTTAGCTAATCAGTTGCTTTGCATTACCTTGGAAGCGTTGTAAAATCCAGTAAAGCCTAGAGGTTTTTACCTAGAGGCAAATAGCAGCAAGACTTTACATGTAGCATCGGCTTCATGTCAGTCCAGTTCTACCCAGTATTTCAGTATGTTTTCAAAGTGTGTCCAATGAGGCAAAACTCTTTATCTGGAAAGAAATAAATTCTTGTCTGTTTTATCCAGTACTTTACCGTAACACTGATGTGCAAAATACTGCATACAGATTTCGAACTTCTTCGGCTCAAATTACGAACTCATTACAAGTGCATTACATGTGTTGATTATACCAGTTGAAAGTTGAATCACTGATTTACATGCATTTATTCAGAACTATACAAAAAAAGTGTTATAAATATTATACTTATAAAAAAATGTACAAAACAAGGAAGTAATACACTTGCAATTCCTAACTATCACATGTCAGGCCTAAAAATAACCAACATTAACCTGTCATTCCAGGTGCATGGCAAGCCAGCAGCACAAACAAGATCTTTCCCCAACATGAACTCTTAGCCAAATGCTAAATCTATATTGCCTGTATTGCTATGAAAAGATCTTCTCCGAAAGAGGAAAAGATCTTCTGAGAGGGTGGTGGGAAAGGGGTCATGGGACGTTCCCTTTGGTGCTGCAGCAGTGACCCCCACAGCCCTGTGATGGACTGGCATCCCTTCCAGACCATGCTTACGCCTGCCCTTTTGTATTCTCTGGAAATGGAAATGTCAGAAGCATTTGAACTCTGCCAGGAAAAGGTATGGTTAAAATATGCATACTTAAATAATCGGATTTCAAAGAGTGGGAGGTTGAGGCTCCCAGAACGTTATGAACTACTGGTCTGGTAGATCCAGAGCACAATCAATCAGGGTGTAATCGAGTTCTTACTAATGCTCAACACTGAATTCCTTCCAGGCAGATTTGAAAAGTTTAGTTAAATGAAGTGCACCCTGTGTAGAACCAGGAATAATATCTATTCGGATGACTGGTGATTTCTGTTTGTGTGTCACATCCTGTTAGTGTGTCTTTTCCAGCCAGTACCTGTCAGGTTCGGACAGGTTGTGGACATCACCGTTGCATCCTGTTAATATCATCTGCTCTTCCATCGTCTATCTGTCCTTCAAAACTGTAAGTACTTAACTTTTATTTTATGGTAAATGTTTGCTTTTTGAAATAAAAACCTTGTTACTAAGTATTCAAACTGGGCATGCTAATGCGTCTGTTACTTTGTGTCATGGTAATGTTTGCTTTCTTGGTGACATGACATTTGTGAAATACTGCTGATTGAAGATGTGTATGTGAAATATAAATAAAAGCAACTGTTTTATATTCAATTGTGTCATTAATATACATTCCAAACATCTGACAAATTAGACTGTGCCATGCTCAGGAAACGGCAATTTTCAGAATGTACACAGATGGAAAATGCAGATCTTGCGTCTACACATGTTTAAATGTAAAGATTCTTAAAATTTTCATCAAGATTCACACAGTCTCTCACACTCTCTCTCTCTCTCTCACTCACTCTCTCACACTCACATACACACACAAACACGTTTCCTTCATTTTGGAAACACTGTATAGGCTATTATAAGCCTTATACGAAACAATAGGCATTGGCAATTTCTGTGTATACTGCACTTATCACACATTTTTTAACTGACAGTTTATTTAACATGCTGGTAATTTTTGTGCCATATTTATCTATTTGATAGCTTATGACCTGGAGAAATGCAGCTCCACTATTTTCAGGTGTGATTACAGGTCTTACATTGTTGCACTGTTTGGATATGTATGCATCTCTACTAAGATCAAACACAAACATCATTGCTGCACATCTGAAGGATTTGATTAGGGTTATTCAGTGTTTGGAGAACACTTCTTCTGCCTTATTGTGTTTTACGCCTTTGCGTAAGAGAACTCTACCTCGTAAACGTCCTTCTTTTGTACTTCTTTCGTAATCGTTTTTCATCTTTGCAGTTCTTGCGTTGTTCCTCAATGGCTTAAGATGCTTTATGAACAATTTTTCTCTTTCCTTTACTCAATCATTTTTTTTTACATAAGACTTTTTCTGTAGATGCTGCACTAAGAATCTTTCTGAATACTGCCCCAGATCATTTACCACTGATCAGGCTACACTTCAGAAGTAGAAGTAAAGGAAAATCCATTGTAAAAGACTTGCATTTATATTTTAGAATTACCCAGTGACATTCAAGTATATCCAGTACAGTCCACTTAACTGAAATGGACGTTGATCAGAAATTACCTTCAACTACATAGTTGAGATTTTGCATGTTTCATTTTAAAAAATAATACTAATTAAACACAAACAATATGAAAAGCCCCACAATACTGCACTGTACAGGACGTACATTATTTATCTTTATATTTCTTATTGAATTTAAAACAACCGGAACATGGAATTTTATCATGTTTTCTGCCCTTAAGACGCCAGTTCTCTTTTCTGTCAGCAGGTGTCGCCGTTACACACAAGCTTTAGCTTGTACTATTTTAAAATATATTTCAGATGTATAGAAGACTGATTTTGATTTCCTATTATAAATCTGAAGGCCTTGGATATTAAAGGAGAGAGACGTTGATTGGGTGGTTGCTCAGTGGCACAGACCTGTATTTTCTCTTATTTCAGAAAGCTTGATTATATTTGCATTCTTGTAACTAAAACTACAAACCAGAGACCGTGTTATTTAATATTTAAAAAATACTCTGTGTTAGAGTGCTCCTAACGTGGGCTAAAATAACTAATAATAATACTAAGCTTTAGCTTAATAGTGATTCAGAAGCATCTAGAACACAAGAGCTATTGTCTCAGTAAGGATGAGGGGTTCATTCTTTAGAAGGTTGGTTGTCACGACCATCATAATTAGGAAAATACTGTATATATGCTGTTCATAATAATCGCACATACTTTTATTTGCTTTGTTTTATTTACAGTGTATTTACAATTCTGGTTATTTTTTGTAGCCTACCAAATCTATTGGATGTATAGGGACTGAAGAAAACGTGGCTCTCCTTTTTTCTGGTTTGATTGCTGCCGTGCTTTATCTTTTTTTAACGGTGGAGTTGCTTCATATGTGGCTAATTTCATCACTATGAGCTATTTTAGCACTGAGTTTTTTTTTAACGAATATGGCCCTTGATCTCAGAGGTTTACTCAGGTTCTGCAAACCAAAGAAAATAACAAACAAAGTAGCTTTACATGTAGCCATGCTGGGATGGAGGTAGGTATGAGGTAGAGAAAAAAAAACTGACTGAAATAGATTTAATATTAAGATTCCACACTACAACACGTACTAAAAACAATATTAATGTTTCCCTACTGTTTACTCACAACGTCTTTCAACTACACTAATGAATTTCTGATGCTGTACTGAAGTTGTTCGACAGACTGTATTTCCAAAATGTGTGCACATCGTACAAAAACGTCGTAATGACTAGTCAAAGTTTTTTTCAGAACATGTCATTAAAAAGTCACTTCATGTATAATGCTGATATTTACACTACACACACACACGTGTGTATATATACTTTATAATTTAATAGATGTAACTGGACAAAAAACATTCAGCAAATGCACATCTACTGTCCATGTTGTTGCAGTAACACAACACAAAGCTTCCCTGTTTGACAGAAGAAAGAAATGCTTGATCCATTTTGTCTTCAACAATTTACCAGTTAGTACAACATTACGTGTTGCAGAAATTTGTTTGATGTGGATGCCAACCTTTTTTTTGTATTAATGACTTACCTGCACCTGCTATTATGGAAGAAAAAAAATCCATTACCATTGCACCAAATACACCATTAAACAACCAACATACACCAGAAATGCAGCATTCCGTCCAATATTTTGACATGAATATATAAAATGCATTTTACAGTGGCCTTTAAAAAAGCATTCTATGGCTCCTAGAGATTCCATTATTGCTGTTAATTGTTTAACACGGTGCTCATGTGTGCGCGGTATACACAGGATACAATATAACCGAACGTAGCTTCACATCAGTGTTTAAAAATATTTCCTAGAAATACAGACTTTATAAACAGGCAGAACAAAACTGATTCTAACAGGAGTGTTAATTAAGGAAGGCAATCTGTCCCATAAGGCCATTGGTAAAAAAAAAATGTAGGGCCTGAAACAACGTACTGGTCAGCACTCCAGCAATGTCACAGCGTAAGACTGTACAGTAACAGAAGTAATTGCTCCCGTCCAGTGGTAGCATAGCTGCTGTACCACTAGAGGACGCCATCTTACAAAGAATGTCCCATTCGAAGCGTGAGTACAAATGGGAGTTAAGCCCATTGCTGCACACAAAAAATAGGGGATATTGGGGGGTGGATTTCACTATGAAATGTCCTCGAATTTTTGTGAGCAGTAAATCATATAAACTGTGCAAAAGGTTGGTTTTCAAGAGAAACGTAAAAACGTCTGTACAAGCCTGAAGATAAAATGCAAAGTTTCATTTTGTTTGCCGCTTTGGCTCATATCACAAAGTAGTTAATACAATTACACAGTACATCGAAGGCAAACATTGGTGATAACCAGAACAGTATAGGTCAATAAAATACAAATTGCAATTGCAAAAAAAACCCAAAACAAAACAAAGTTAAATCTGGTTAAAAGCAGTGTGCAGCAACTTGCACAATGCCCTAAATCTCGCAGACTCAGGTCTCGAGGGATTTTCACTCCTAGCAGGTATAAAGCGGTTTAAAGCGGCTTGTTTTTGGAATTCCTACTTCAGAAATAGTTAATGGCATAACTGTGGCACCACCTCTAAGCTCCAGAGAAACAGTGACCTAAAAACACCTTCCAAAAAGAGTCGTTTAAAATATAGTGATAACCATATTACTATTGGTATTTAGGCTGCTGTTGAAAACACGAGTGTAAGTGCAATCCAGTTGCATAGCATGATCAGCATTTTGTACAGTGCTTGGGTCTCATCTAATACCGTCCATTTTAAGGCTTAATATTGACAATGTTTTGGGGTGAACTGTTTCGCATGCACTGACCAGTTCTACTATCCTAACATGCAAAGGATTTTATCTTCCGACCCATACAAATTAAACTGCTGCTTTATTAAACACACCAGAGTTTGCTGGGATTATGAAACGGCCTGAGGATTGTCATGAGCATCGTTGTGCATAATCATTAAACTTGAATGCAAAAGCATAATAGCATTGCAGTAATGTGATCTTCACCAAGAGAAGAGAATGGAAAGTGACTAATGTAGTAATGCAAAACAAGTATGTAAATAAACATAAGAACTGTTTTCAATAATGATTTTAATGGCTTGGCATTGGAATAGTTGAAATTTAATTTAAAATTAATTTGAGGGAATCCTCAATATGTACTGTTACTTTGACAAAGTTTGGAACCGTTAACATGCACAGTCCTTGTTTAGAAAGAAATCCTATGTTGTTCAACAACAAACTAGATCTAAAGAGGCTGGATAGTGATGCAGATCTAGATACACAACGACACAAGAAGTAAAGTATGATAGTGCCTATAATACCTTATACCAGACAGGTATCTCTTTCACTATCAGCCTTGAAAAAAGAAAATGGCGGTAGCATTTATAGTGGAAAGTCACGTTTCAAACTTGCTTGAGGTGTCGTGTCACTGTAACGTTAGAGAAGAAAACATTAAGCCCTGGGATGACTATTAAAAATGCAGATAAACTACTTGAATTATGTAATGCTGTCATTGCTGCACATGGATGATTGTTATTACATTTTGATGGCTAGAAACGTGAAATGAAAAAGGTAACAACACTGTCAATGGAAAGGTACTTCACCTACAATGTATTCATTCTTTGAAAAACAATGTGTGTGAGATTCCAAACTTTAGAGCGCAGAGCTTTTTTTGTAGTGCAGTAAGATTTGTCTCCCCATACCAACACAACTGCAGTGATTCTAAATGTGTAGACTATTGCCATCTTTGACTTATGAAGGCCAACAGGCACTTGTGTTGGATTTCAGTTGTGCATTTTCTAATCCTGCTGATGAAGAGCTAAAGGAATATGGCCTCACTATTTTCAACCCAGTAAAATATAACATCATGGATCCACTTAAGGGTTCTAAACTACTCAGGTGAACATAAAATTTGAAAAGTTACTTTTGGTTTCTATGAATTTAAGCATTGGCAATAATTCTTAAAGTACATGGGATTGAAACTTTAAGTCATAGCAATGCCGTAGTTGTAATTACACAAATAATATATTATTGAAAAATGCAGCGTCGGTGTTCGATGACTGAATGCTGGGCAATGCTTGGCTATCATTGCACCTCTTATAAGCACAGAGACGATGAGCCACATGTGGTATCACTCCGCTGAATTTTATGAGCTGGATCTGCATTCCAAAGCACGAGAACCATGCAAGCACTGAATACAGTTGCATATTTAGTTTTTGAAAAAGTTTCTGAAAATATCTATTTGTGAAGGTAAATGCCCTACAGCCAGTCTTTCTCACAGCCTCTCAGTTTCTGCATGCTTCTTATTTCTGTATAGGATATTCCACTTTGAAAATCCCTAATTTTAGGTAGCAGTATATGTTCATGATAGAGTGAGAAAGAAAGAGATAGATAGAGCTGGGTATGGTTTGGATGAGCGATTTGATGTGCTGCATGCAGCTTTACGATGATACGATTTTAATACGATTTGACCCATCTTAAATGGTCAATATGTTGCTGTTCAGTGCTGATATTAAATAAAATATGAAACGTATACGAAACATTATCTTTGCCACTTAGTGAACACTGGTACACAGCAGAACCCCATGTAGTATTGCTATGTACGTTATATAATATGGTTTTCAGACGTCGTCCAGTTCACATAGCTTGCGATGTCATTAACCGATACCTGTATCTGGTCAGAGGTGGTCCTATGGACTACAGTAGTTTTATCAGTACTAAGTGCATTTAATATGGTAGATGTGATTCAATTGGCAATTAGTGTGTGTATACCTTATATACTGGAATACTTATAATAAATGTAATGCTTGTAAATTACAAATTGTAAAATAAATTCTAGTTTTTTTTGTTTTTTTTGTTTTACTGTACCGACACAGAAACCTGATTCTTTGTCCACTGGAACTAAAACCAGCATCTAGTTTAGTGTATTCAAGCATTAAAAGTGTTGGTGACACTGTATGCAGAAGTCAATGTAACGTTCTTCCTTAGGCTATTGTGGCCCAGCATGATTGGGGCAAAGTTCAGGTCCACTCTGATTAACCGCAGCCATGCCGTTGTACTTCGCCTACACCACGGCGTGTTCTGCTTTGAGGTGCAGAACGAAAGTAGCTGTTGCTCCTCACCAGTTCTTTTTTGAGTAGTCACTTTCTGCTCTGCCAGCGCTGAGCGAGTGGCTCCATGAAGAGAGACACCGATGACAACAAATAACACACACCAGCCAGGTAGAAGGAGCAGTCGTAGGTTTGAGTGTAGTCATACAAGAAACCTGGAGAACACACATGAAGAGCCATGCTAGAGTAAAAAATAATAGGTTTCAACTAAACAGAAAAGGGCCCCTGGGTTTTTATATAACACAATATTGTCTGTTTCTAACACACACATTATAGTATACCCAAAAGTTTGACTACATCCAAATATTACAATAGTAGTATGGAGATAGTATTTACTGTGCTGCCACAACAGCTTTCCCTCTTCTGACTTTTAGTTTGATTGAGTTGTGTAGTATTAAGTTTGGGCGAAATAACATTATACCAATTAGAAAGAGTGTCCACACACTCATGGTCATACAGAGTATGTTAATACAGTTGTTAAAAATGAAAGTGTTTTGTTTGTGATTTTCATACATTTCAATTGTTCATTTGTTTTTGTACCAACTTAAAATGAATGGGGAGCTGGAAAATAGGTTTAAGCACAGAATGTCAGGTGAGAATCATCAAGCCCTGACAGGTACCTGACCTTGAAATGTGAGAGTTGTGAGGAAATGGTACTAACCACAGCACCAACGTACCAGCCATGCCATTGATTTTCATATACAGTCGATTCTGGTTAATTGGACCACAGGTTAATGGAACCAGCCCCTTATAGCCGCTAAAGTACAGAAACAAATCCTATTTTATATGTGTAATGTTATTCGCTTATTTGGAGCAAAATTCTGCTTAATCGGACCAAAGAACGTGTATAGTATGTAATATCCGTGAAGAAACTCTTCGTCTCTGGCATCACTACCCAAAAACTCCCGAGTTTCTCCCCAGCCCTCTACTGCAACCTAAAGGTCTTTGCCTAACATTTCCATTTACTACAAAAAAGAAGCCACAAGTCGCCACTTGGCCACTGAAAAAGTGCTTGAATTTAGTAAAAGCTTGTTTTTTACAGTATTATGCTTCGCAGGCTGAGTATCTATACATTGTGTTGTAGATCGTTTTGAAAAACTTGGTTGCAAATTTATTTTTCAATGAACAAAGTTGGCAAGCAACAGTAGTTCTTGTTTATACGTTCACTATACGTGTAAATCACACAATAAAGGTTTAATAAACATTTAATGTTATATAGCACGTCCCGCCTTGTAACATAGGGCATATTCATTTAATTGGACCAGCCGGTTATTAGGACCAAAACGATCCCATTAACTGGAATTGACTGTAATCCGAATCATGCTCTTATCTTGTAAACTGTATATCAAAGGTCATGGACTGAAGTGAGTTATAGATGGGGAATGGTAAGGATCATGCAGGGTTAACTAACCATGTTCCGAGTCCTCAGCTGGGGCTCTAGAGCGCTTCCTAACAAGATAGCGTGGGTTAGCTGTGACTATGTGGGATCAAGATCTACACCATCTACAGGAATGAGCAATATTGATTCACTAAGAGGTACTGACCATAAAGCTTTCTTTTAAACTTTGCACCTTGGACAAACCTAAATAACATTCTTGTCATTCGCAAACAAACTAAATTAATGTCATTCATTGTAAACATGTTAAAGATCTAGCTAAAGCATGTATATTAACAGAGTTGTGTTACTAAGTATGCAGCCTCTCAAAAGTTACCTTCCTTCCTTCTGAAACATTTCAGAACTGTCTGGTTTCTCCCAGTCAGAAAATAGTCTTCCCCCACTCACACGTTAGAAACATAACCCCCTAAATACAGCCTACACAACCCCTCGCTAAGTAGGGGGCCCCAACAAGATGGCCTGTTCTAAGAGTGAGAGTGCCTGAAGCAGTCCCAGGAATTTCAACTCATGACAGCAGGCAGCTTGTACTGACACACACTTTTTTTTTTCATGTAAAATAAATGGAATACAGTCTCACACACACACACAAATTTATATATACACACACACAATGTCTGTCAAGTCATCAAAGCCCTTCCAATTTGTTACGCTCAATGTTACACTGTTCAGGAGTAAGTTTGGGATTTTCTTGGAATATTCACTTAAAGTATTTGGTCTTGGTCATGCTGTTGGAAACATTGTCCCACTGAAAAATAATTCGCTCAGAATATTTATTATTATTATTATTATTATTATTACTACTATTTATATTTACAGAATATGATTTCATATTTCACTGTATTTGGCTCCATCCTTATTACTTTCATTTACATTTTATCAGATGGGATAACAGCAGATGGGACTAACCCTAGATGGGACAACTGATGCAATCTTACAATCCAAGCAATTGTGGGTTAAGGGTTAAACTGGGCAGAGGTGGGATATAAATCCTGAACCATCAGGTTCCCAGGCCAATAACGTAATTACTTTGCCTGCCAGATGTAGGTCTATATTTAGCCTTATAATATATACCCTCATCCAGGGAAAGGCTTACAACTGATACAATCTTAGGTCTTTAATCCAAGGTCCTAAGTGATCGTACTGTAAGGTTGTAGGAGCTCAAATTACCAAATAGGTGCCAGACCATGTAGTCATTTGTCATTTGTATGTCAGCAGGAGAACTTTAAACTGAATACGGAGCAGGCCATCCAGCCAGTGTAGTTGATACAGGATATAGGTGATATAAGGTGACTTCTTAAGAGTGTAATCAATTAAGCATGTACGGAAAACTGGAGCACTCGGAATAAACCCATAAATGAAAAAAAGACGTTTTACCAAGGTCCTGATATGAGGACTGGATTTCGAGTTAAGGGGCAATTTTGAGAAAAAACAATGCTCACAAAAATTAGCAGATTATTTTGTTGGGGATATTTCAGTTTGAATTTTTGTGAGCAAAACTTGCGGCACGTGGAACTTTAAGTGTTTTTATGTATGTCAACTGTAATAATTCCACTGTAACGGATGTAATTTGTTTTTTTTTTCAGGGTTAAAAAATACTGAATTATGAATTCATTCATGCAAATCAAGCAGGCCAATAATATTATCTTTAACATCATGTTATCTTTAATATCACAGCGAGGTATACAGGAAAATGCCAAAGCATCCTGAGACTGCAGCTATATTTGCTCAAAGAATTCCGATTTCATGGGTCAATTTCGACCCAATATGTTCTGCAAATTTTTGCAGGGAATATTCTAACAAGGCAGACAAAAGTGGTTCTTTTTTGTCAGAACTACCTTTAGAAAGCAGTCACAGTAAATATTCAAAGCAGCCAAGAAAGCTGTTAGCATGTCTGGACCACTGGACATGTTCATACGATGGATGAAAAGTGAAGCTGATTTCCAGCTGACCAAGTTAGTCACAGCAGCATATCACATGGTTAAAAGGGAAACACCTTTCACAGACTATCGATTACACTGATCTATATTTAAAAGAAAGTTTTCTGCTGACCTAATTATTTTTGCAGACTTTGCCCAAATGAAAGGTACTGAGGTACCTTTACTGAAAGTGAAGTGATCTTTGTTGGTCGACCTCTCCTGGGGAGGTCCAAAACGACGGTCTTGAATTTCCTCCATTTGTACACTGTCTGACTGTCGATTGGTGGGGTCCAAACTCTTTAGAGATGGTATTGTAACCTTTCCATTGAAGCACTCTCAATCTTGATCCAAAGCCCTAACAAGCTTCATAAACGTTCCATAACTCCCAATGTTATATGCAATGGGGGGAGCAACACTTTCTGAGGATTAACAAGTGCTTCATTCTTAATATTAATATTCTTAATGCTTTCACTAATCTCAGATATCCCTCTAGCAGGCCATTCTTTCGTGTTTTTTGTAAGCGCTTTGTTGTCCAGCAATGATCATTATAACATCCAGCAACGATCATTATATTAGATTTTCTGGTTCTCATGGATTCATAAGTTTCTTTTATATTTATTGAGTGAACAATAGAAATTGACGCTAATTTATTGCCATTCTGAAAACAATACACACTTTATACTTATCTTTAACTTAACTGTATACTGTGTATGACTAAAAAGCCTCCTACATAACAATCACACCACATTGACTCAATAAGTCAGTTGATGTCAATGCAGTATACAAGCTCCTCCCCAGAAATATTTAATAAGAAGTTCTTTCTCTCTTTCTCTATGCTTGAGTGAATGGCTGGCATATTCTGGCATCAGCTTCTGAGGACATGAAATCTTTCATGTCGGATTCTTTCTAAAAAAATTTAAAAAAAGATGGGTGCAGGGACTTTATCGCAGTGAGCAAACAATCTTATAGCTGAGGGGAGATTTGGGTATTGGTCTTTGTCTTTGTGTACATGCCTGTAATAATAACCATGCAGAAGTAGTGGTGGTTTCGAGGCTCTCGCCACACAACTGGAACTCCAAACCTGAGACTTTTTCTCTGACCTTTAGTATACTGACTCAGATTTTCAACACTTGTGTCCTGCACACTTTATGTGGCGCCCACTGATTGTTCTGGTAACCCAGTGTCTAAGGTACAAGGATATAAGGCAAACAAATTCAAAAACAAGTTTACCTGCCAACGGAGGACCTGTTAGGCAACCAAGCCCCACAAAGAACATGGAAAAACCCATCGAGTTGTTCACCTTGTCAGGCCCGACCAAGTCAACCTGGAAAGGTTACATTTTTTATGAGTCATACAATTATAAGAACTGTCTTATACCTAAATAAAACTTCACATACCAGTGGTCTGTTTAACAACATACAGTCACGACACACTGTAGTGTTAGATATTATTTTGAAAATTACAGATCTGTTTATAGTGTCTGAGTAGAGTTTTATAAGATGTGAGGAATGAGCAGAGGAACCCTTGTAAATATTCACCTCTAAAAGATAGTTCAATCAATCAATTAATAATTGTTTATTTTTTATGTTATTTCATTGTGGTTAAAATGTTTTGCAATGCTTCAGGTCCATATACCAGTACGTAACTTATCTCTTCATGAGAGTTCAGTACTCACCAACACTGGCAGCAGCAGTGCCATGTAGCCGCCACAAAAAATGGCAAAGAACACAGCATAGATCATGAGCTGGATATAATTAGTGGCAAGGGGAGACATCAAGTTGACTATACCACACAAGATCAGATAGGCTTTATGGTAGTGGTATTTATGAACAAGGTTCTTGTCTGCGATCCAGCCAGAAGCGAGTTGAGCTATGGTTTCAGTGATACCTGCAGGAGAAAAGAAACCAGTCATCACACACAGTGCATTTGTGCCAACATGAAGAGTTTGAGAGTCACCGCAGCCAGTTTTTCGGTCAGTCGCTATTAATTGATTGTCTTTGGTGAAAGGTGACCTTGCTGTCACAGTAATTAGTGCTGCTTATGCCACCCTTAGCCTCTGGCAACAGGAAGTGTAAAAAGCCTGAGCCTGAATAGGCTCAATTCACTTCATTACCAACAATCTAACTGATCATTTTCTCAAGGGTGAACAAGAAAGTATCTTGCATGGCAAATAGTCTTTGGACTAATTATTTTAGTTTGACTATGAATATATGTGAATATCATAGTGCCTATGATACTTATTTGCGGCCCTTTCTAAAAACATGTATGGCTCAGGTTTGGTCCGAAAAACAGACAACAGATACAGTAGTTGGACAAGGAAAGTGTTTTTCTTCTCATTGATATACAGTGAACAAAATAAGTATTTATTGCACTGCCGATTTTGCAGGTTTTCCCACCTACGAAGAATGGACAGGTCTGTAATTTTTACCATAGGTACACTTCGACTGTAAGAGAATCTAAAATTACCCAGAAAATCACTTTGGATGATTTTCAAATTAACTATTTGCATTGTATTATATAAAATAAGTATTTGATCACCTACCAACTAGCACGAATTCTGGCTACCTGTTACCTGTATAAGACAAGTGTCCACACACTCAATCAATCACACTCCCACCATGCCCAGGACAAAAAAGCCGTCTAAGGAGACCAGGGATAAAACTGTAGACCTGCACAAGGCTGGGATGGGCTACAGGACAATAAGCAAGCAGCTGGAAGAAAAGGCAAAAACTGTGCAATTATTAGAGAATGGAAAAAAAAAACAAGATGACTGTCAGTCTTCCAGAGTCTGGGACACCATGCAAGGTCTCACCTTGTGTGGTAAAGATTGTTCAGAGAAATTTCAGGAATCAGCCCAGAACTACACAGAAGGACCTGGTCCATGACCTGAAGAGAGCTTGGACGAAAGTCTCAAAAATGACCCGTAGTAACACACTATGCCATCATTGATTAAAATTCTGCAGGTCCCTCTGTTCACGCCAGCAAATGTTCAGTCCCATTTGACCCACTGACCATCTGGATGATCCAGAGGAGGCATGGGAGAAGGTCATGTGGTCAGGTGAGACCAAAATAGAGCATTTTGCTATGAACTTCACTGGCTGTGTTTGTGGGAAGAAGAAAGATGAAAACAACCCCAAGAACACAGTCTCAACTGTGGAGCATGGGGGTGGAAACATACTTCAGGGGTGTTTGGACAGGACGACTGCACAGTACAAGGGAGAACAGACAGGGTCATGTACTGCATGATTTTGGCCAACAACCTGCTCCCCTGAGTAAGAGCATTGAAAATTGGTCGCGGGTGGATCTTCCAGCATGACAATGACCTGAAACACATAGCCAGGGCAACTAACAACTGCCACTGTAGGGAGTACTGTATTTCAAAGTCCAGGAAAGGCATAACCAGTCTCCAGACTTGAACTCAACAGACAATCTATGGGAGGAGCTGAAACTCAATGTGAAGATCTGCATGGTGGAGTGGGTCAAAATCCCTGCTTGCAGTGTATGCAAACAAATGTTTCTGTACCAAATATTAATTTCTGTTGTTCTATTGTATCAAATACTTATTTTATGTGATACAATGCTAATTATTGATTTAAAAATCATACATGTGATTTTCTGTTTTTTTTTTTTATTCTGTCTCTCTCAGTTCCCAGAACTACATGGAGGGACCTAATGAATGGCCTGCAGAGAGCTGGGTCCAAAGTATCAAATGCTACCATCAGTAACACACTATGCAGACAGGGACTTACATCCCGCAGTGCCAGGCGTGTCCCCCTGCTTAAGCCAGTACGTGTCCAGGCCCGTCTGAAGTTTGCCACAGAGCATATAAAATATCAAGAAGAGGATTTGGAGAATATCATGTGGTCAGAGAGTTGAAAGTCTGAGTTGTACAGTGACAGCCCCAAAACATCACTGCTCTAGAGGAGATCTGCATGGAGGAATGGGCCAAAGTACCAGCTACTGCAAACCTGTGAAGACTTACAGGAAACGTTTGACCTCTGTCATTGCCAACAAAGGTTACGTTGCACTGTGTGTGTGTGTGTGTGTGTGTGTGTGTGTGTGTGTGTGTGTGTGTGTGTGTGTGTGTGTGTGTGTGTGTGTGTCTATATACACTTTTTTGGCCCCACTGTGTGTGTGTGTGTGTGTGTGTGTGTGTATATATATATACAACAGAGAACAGGATAAATGTTATAGGTGTTGTTGTGGTCTACTGAACAGGGGTCCAGGGTTAAAGGGTCCAGGCAGCATGGTGGTGCAGTGGTTAGCATGGTCACCTTACAGATCCAGTGTCCCTGGTTTGATTCCCAATTCTGCCTGTCTGGATTTAGCACGTCCTCCACGTGTCTGCTTGGGTTTACTCCGAGTTCTCTGGTTTCCTCTTACAGTCCAAAGACATGGATTGTGTTTACTGCTTGTGCTACACTGGCCTCTAGATAATTAACTGCCACTGTTGCGCAAGGCAATTACTCAGTATTGCCTGGATTGTACTGTGTAAGGTTGTGGCGGTTATAAGTTGCTCTGGTTAAGAACAACTCCCCAATCACTACATGAAATGTAAATTAAATGATGTGGAAAAGCCAGGCAGTTAGTTGGCACACATATTGACTCATTCATACACACTGGAATACTTCAGAGACACATGTTGACCTTACTGGGAGGCTGGAGGAACCAAAGTACCCACAGGAAACCCACCCAGACAGGAGATCTGGGAGAGCATAGACATTTCACACAAACGGATTCCTGGCTGAGTATTGATCCAGGGATCTCTAAATTAAATTGTGCTTTACTTAATTGGGTATATGTTATTTATTTATATATATACTGCTTACAAAATTAGGGGATATTTCTAAATGAAATTGCCCATTGTGAAGTATTCCCTAATTTTACGTGCGTAGTGTATGTTTCTTGCATTAGTATGATTTCCTTATTGCCAACTGAAGCAGGGATCGTCTGATACGATTGTCTGAGACAGTGGTACCTTGAGTGTTTTACGCACAGTAAATGAATAAATGCAATTAGATTGATGTATTTAACTTTTTCGACAACCCCAAATAAAAAAAAAAACCGGATGGTATGGAAAATGCAGTGTTACTTTTACATTTACCTTTTAATTCACTGCAAAACGTGTGACCTTGAGATATTTCATTTAAATTGTTACTAAACACCCATTCCTAAATTTCAAGCTCGCAACACATTCCAAAAAAAGTTGGGACTAGGATGTAGGGACATGTAGAGCTAGGAATGAATAATTAAAAAAAATAAATAATGATGTGATTTCATACAGGTGATGTTAAACATCTTTGAAACCAATATACCTCAAAAAGACTGGAAAGCATTTCCATATTACGGTCCTAATTTTTCATTGTTTTCATTGTCTTGTTGTTACATGGATGACCCTGATCTTGAATGAATGACTGTTGCATAAAGTCTCAATTTACTTTTCTGCATAAATGCAGGCAGCCCAGAAGAGTAAATGACCTTTTCCAAGGGTACTTACTCGGCCCCATACCATGAAAGACCCTGGATTTTGGACTCTGAGGCATCTATGATGGACCATTGCATAGTGGGAATGTGTATTGTGGTCAGATCAACCAATCTTCCAGGTGATTTTTGAAAAAGTAAATGCCATGTTGTATTTTTAATTTGTGTCTGGCAGAGAACCATGAGCCATGTGGAGTATTAATGTGTGGAATACTCTGGTGATTATTGACCTGTGCTATTGATTGGGTTAGGAATAGGTTGTACGCTACAGAGCTCTTATGTAAAAATGATGTAAAAGAACAAATAATTCCTGGAAATACTGCATTAACTGTACAACTGGTGAAATATCAACCAGGATTTGAACAGTTTGATGAACTAATCAGAGATTTTAATATGATAAATACAAATTAAAGTATTTTAAAAGGCACCTAAAATAGACAGGCAGATCACAGGAATAGATTTAAACCCACAATCTTTAAAAAAAAAGTCACACTTTTAGCCCCATGAAGTGGAACACGAGTGGAGAAAAGCTGGCTAACTGGCATAAACCTGCAAAGAAATGAATGCGGTGGCAGTATTACAGTATTACGTAGCACTGGTCAGACATGAAGAGAAACAGCTGGACAATGTTTGTCTGTCCTGTTGTGACACCACCGGCATTATCCTGGTGCGTCTCTACTTGAGCACAGAGATATTTGGTAACTTGCTTGTGTCTTTAAGGTGCAGCAGGTCAAGTGAGGCTCACAGCTGTCTGCATTTCAGATCCAAAGCACCAGAAAGAGGACTCTTTTCTTTTACTAACACTTAATAATAAATGAGTCTCTGTTGGTTAAAAAAAGCCCCAGTCTGCAGCCTCAACTACACAGGTGTTTGCGCTTTTATCAAGTTCCCTGGACGACCATAAAAAAAGAAGGAATGTAGTGTCCTCTCTAGATCAAAGCGAGAAAATGAACTCACGCTGGGGTGCGTTGGGTCCAAATGCATGTCCAATTTCCCAGCCCACTCATTAACAGCACAAGCATTTTTGGCTCATCTCGTCCCCAGCTATTATGCCTCAGTGCTCCCCAGCGCTATGTCAGCCACTTTAGAGGCGACCATGGAATTGGGAAGCCTTGCTGTTGCTTAGCAACTGCCCCGGCTCACTGACATGGAGTGGCCCGCCATGAGGAGATGCTTTTAGTGGTCACTCACTTTTTTTCAGAGTCACTCACTTCTTTTGGCTGTCCCATTTGAGAAAATCTCTGAATCAATTTTTGGGTGAAGGGAAACGCTTCTAGGGAATGCAATCCATGCCTTTAATATGAGTCTGAGGAATCTAGTAGTTACTAATTTTAGAAACAAGTCATTCAATGCTTTGATAACCTTTTTTAAGAACCACAGTTCTGTGTCCTTCTTGTATAATATACATCATTTATAATCTGTTCTGCCTATTGTGATAGCAACAGAAGATCTGATGTTTACTCAAAGAACGGAAAGACACTAAATCTTAACATGAAAAAGCCTATAGTTTCTTATTGTGCAAAGTTACCAATAAGACACCTAAAACCTTAGAACCTAACAGCGCTAGTCTCTGGGGTAAAGGTCATCTTTTATGCAGGATCATGCATTACATAACCCTGCAGATTCATAGTAGCTTACAAATAATTCATGTACCAAATTTGGCTGAGCTAGATGATAAACCCTGATTCGAAATATGGCTGACAGCAAAGCAGAGTGGTTCTAGTAGATCATTGCTCTCTGCTGAGCACTCAACATGTTCTTAGAACTCAAGCAACAAACACATACATAATGAGTAATCTAATCTGGACCCTCCAATTATTTTGCACTGCTGTGCCACTGTGTCCAAACTGTGTTTGCAGTGTTTGCCTACTGTCTAGCAAGCTGTCATAGTGGGGTAACATTTCGGTCCTGCTAAGTTTTACTTTGATTTTAAGCTCAAATTCACAACATTTAGATTCAAATTACAAACAAACTGTTTCACAGCCAAGAAGCCCACGAAATTGAACAGACCAGATGAATCAACGAGACCTATCTCCGCTCCAGGATGCCTCCTTGACATCCTGACATAAAATCTATAACTCCAAATAAGAAGTTATTTGGACTTATCCCTGCTGCAGTTATATATAATATATAATAAGTATAATAATATATAATAAGTTGTGACGGTATGACAAATGCTATATTTACAAAGCAGCACCGCTTACATTTACATGTCAATTTTATTTCATTGCAGACCGTATGAAAAAATATATTTTATGTTTGTCTGGTCAACTTCATTTCCTTTGTAATGCACATCCATTTCTGCAATTTAGGCCTATTAGGCTATTTAGTAATGGCGTAAATGTTTGTAATCATGATATGGTACAAAAACAGTATCAGTAAAAGCAGTAAGGCTGAGTTTTAAACGAGCAAAAATGGACAGAAGATCTTGATTTGTCAACAAATGTGTGGGAAAATGTGAAATCGCAGTGAAATTTTTAAAAACAATGATCCTCAAATAAATATTAGATTGCATTGGCATATTTATCATGAAACAATTCAAGAAATTGAGGGCAGCACGGTGGCTCGGTGGGTAGCACTGCTACCAAGGTCCTGGGTTCAATCCCAGAGTGGAGTGGCCTGGGGCCTTTCTGTGTGGAGTCTGTATGTCCTCCCCATGTCTGTGTGGGTTTACTCTTATGATGTGATGGGACAAATGACATGTGAAACACTTGGTGTCCCTATTGCCAAAACATATTTAACTGTTGTGATGAACAAATTAAATTAAGCTGACCAGAAAAAAAGCGTGACATATCTTGGGTTCATACTGTCTGCAACAAAATAACAGTCAATAGTAAATATAAGAATCATTTTTAATTTAGACTTTCCTATCTTTTTTGAGTTGTACGGAGCCTGACGACCTGGCTTTCTTCTGAATAATCATTTTGAAACGCTTACCTGCCACCGATATGATGAAGGATGCATCCATTGGGTCAATACCCAGAATCCTGGCTCTCGCTGAAAGGTGGAAGTAAGGGATGAAGTAAGCGAGCTGACTGAAAACCACTGACCAGGTATAGATGCAAAAGAAAGGATTTTTTAAAAGTGAGAAGTCTAATACTTTGGCTTTTTTAATTTGAGTCTTCTCTGGCAGTGACAAATCCACAGTCAACTTGCTAGTACTATCCAGGCAAATCTGCACTTGGCCATTTTCCAAATCCTTCACACCAGTTTGCAAAAGGCTACGCTGTTCCACATTTTGGAGTTTTCTCTGTCCAAAGGATGAGTTCTCAGTTACATGTGTATCCTTGTGAGGCGTCAGGGTTTCTGACTTGGTGATGCCATTAGACATAGTTATATTTAGACCATTCTCAAGAGGTTCCTTTTGTGTTTGACCACAAGATGCAGGACGATCTCTACAAATCCTGGATGACGAAGGCTGAGGGCAGCCAGCAGGCCGCACATGGATGGGCCGCAGCAACATTCCAGATGCCACCAAGTTCAACATCAGACCACCAAAAATCAATAGGGCACCTAAACAAAGACAAGCAGATCAATTTCATTTAATTAGTATTTTTACTTTGCATCACTATCATAACAGTTTGTTTTAAACAAATGAAGCAAATCTACTTTTATATTCACACATATTGCACTCAAAGACTATATGGCTAATAATAAGATTCAAGTCACCTGTATTTTAACCTATTTTTGCCTAGTTTTTATCTATAACACAACACCTTTATTAGCACAGCATATGATCTGCCAGTGACTTAAATCATACTTACCTTGCCATGCATACAAATCCAAGAGTAGCTGTGTGAAAGGCGCAAGGGCAAAGGTTAAACCCATGCCAGAACGGCCAATGGAGTATGCCGTCGCTAGCCTCTTTCGGAAATAAGTCGCAGTCACAACAGACGAGGCTTGGTACAGGAATGCAAAGCCAAGACCTGAAGAATAGACCTTTTTTTAATATATATATATATATATAGCTCACGAAAATTAGGGGATATTTCATTATTATTTTAGTGTGAAATATCCCCCAATTTTTGTGAGCAGAATGTATACAGACATACACACATGGATACATTGATTTTTATGTAATTTGTTGTACTGGTTTTTTATGTGAATTGCCTACTGCATCTTCAATATGAGACAGAGAACGCTAGTACTTGCTAATTATAGAAATGTGTCATTCAATGCTTTGATTACCATTCATGATGACCACAGTTTTTAACCCGTTTTTTTAGGTTAGGTTAATCATCCTTCTTATATATTTTACACTATTTATGACTTGGCCTATTCTGCTAGCCAATATTGTGAGTATAGTAACAAAAGAAGCGATGCTTGTTTAAAGAATAAAAAATAAGATCCATAATATACAGATAACCCTTGGTATTGGGACAGCAAAAAGTCGACAGCTTCTTATTGTGTAGTGTCATTAATGAGACTTAAAATCCCAGCAGTGCTAGTCTCTGGGGTAAAGTTAATCTTTTGTGCAAGGTCATACTCAGTAAAGTTCACAGTGTATACAAGGCCATGTGTTAAGTAATCCTACAGCTTCACAGCAGCAAGTAATGCTAATAGTTAAGTAATAATTAATGCTTGGTGAAACCTCATCATGTATTTACTTCATGGTGCACTTTGTAGGTACAACCCGATTTCTTCCCACAGTCCAAAGACATGTGTGTTAGGCTAATTGCTATCTCTTAAGTGCCCCTAGTGTATGAGTGTATGCCATATGATTGATTGGCACCCTGTCTAAGGTTGTTCCTGCCTTGTTCCCGCCAGTTAGGCATCGACTTTCCCATGATCCTGTTCAGGATATAGCCGATAAGAAAATGAATGAGTGAGTGAGTGAGTGAGTGAGTGAGTGAGTGAGTGAGTGAGTGAGTGAGTGAGTGAGTGAGTGAGTGAGTGAGTGAGAGTACAATCAAACCCTGCTATCTAAAACCCTATTATTCAAGTTTTCACTATAATGCAATATTCAAACATATGAGATATAGTCAGTTAGGAAATACCTACAAAGTGCACCTACAGTACTGTGCAAAAGTCTTGGCCATTCTGTATTTTTCCATTGATATTCTGCTTTTTCTAGTATATTTAGGTTTTAGTGGTCACTAAACCTTGGTGGGGATAGCACTGTCACCTCACAGTGAGAAAGAGATTCAGGGTTCAGTCACAGGAGTGGTCTGGGTCTTTTCTATCTCTCTGTGGGTTTACTGCAGGTACCCCCAGTTAATGGTCAGGACAATCACAGATCAGGTACTATTTTGGTGGTGGAGCATTCTCAGCACTGCAGTGATAGCGGTGTGGTGGTGGTGTGTCATTGTGTTTTAAGCTTGTATGATTGGACGAGACACAATGGCTGTGCTGCGTGAGTTTTAATACGTATTGACACAGTGTCCAATTTATTAGACACAAAAAACAGCAGCTCAGATCTTGCTTTGTGTTGACCATCCTCTAATACTTCATCAGTGCTCATAGGACGCTGCCTATGGGATGCCGGTGGCTGGACATTTTTGGCTGGGGGACAGTTTTCAGTTCAACCGCGACACAAAGGTGGTTTAAAACTCTAGAAGCACTGCTGTGTCTTCTCCACTTGTATGCGTTCAACACACGCTAATACACCACCACCACCCAAATACTAATACACCCAAATGGGACGTGATCTATGGTGACCATGTGGTCCTCATCATTCCAGAGTAAAGGGGACTAATAAAGTACTACAAAAGACAAACTAATGGACTACGCTGATAAGAAGGATGTAAACTAAAACATATAGCATGCCTAAGACATTTGCACACGACTGTTCATGGGGAGTAGAACACATAAATAATAAAATGACAAGTGTGCAGTGATGCAGGACTAAACACCATCTGCTCTGAGATTTGATTTAGAGATATAAGGCAATTTGGTACAACATACGCTGATTATTTATTATTATTTATTGTTATGTTGCATAATGAATTTAGACTTGGGTGAGTATGTCACATTCCAGCAAAATACGTATTTGGAGTTATGTAAAGGTCCAAGACTCACCTACCACCAGACCCATGCTGATGTACATGTACAACACACTTGTTGCAAAGACGCTGATGATAAAACCTGCAGTGACAAGAATGGCTCCTCCAATAGACGTACCTCTGTTCCCTAGCTTAGCACAAGCTATTGATGCCAATGGACCTAATGACACAAGGACAATGACATTTGAGGGTCTGTTCCCACACTAGACATTTTACTTGTCTATAGCCAAAGTGCAGTTATGAAAACAGCCAATACAGTCAAATCCAGGTTGCCAGGATCTGATTTATATTGGCTTTGCCATTTTAAAGAGATAACTGTACAGTTCTAACATTTAGACAAGGAACTGAACCTTGTTATTCCTGGAGTCATCCTCATATTTGCCTGAATTCATGCATCATGCGAGTTCTACAGAAAAAGGTGGAACTGTTTAGGATGGTCATGATATAGACTGCAGCTCTACCTCCTGAAAGTCGGATGCTGGACATTATGGAGCCGATCCAGCTGATGCTTTCGGATGACCCACCAAACTCGTCTTGCAGAACGACAAAGAATATTCCAAAACTCTTCAAGGTTCCCATCACTAACACGTTCACCTGGTAGCCAGAAAAACAGCACAAATGTAACTGACGGAAAGCTTTTTAATCAAAGTACAGTTTACTAGAATTCCCGGTTAATGGGACCACATCGGGACACGATCGTTTCGGTCCTAATAACTGGCTGGTCCGATTAAACGAACAAGCCCTATGTTACAAGACGGGACGTGCTATGTAACATATTAAATGTTAATTAAATCTTGATTGTTTAGGTTGCAGGTAAAGGCAAGAAGCCATATGCTTCAGTATTTTTTTACATACATATGAACAGGTTAGTGGTTTGAAAACATTTGAGGATTCAAATATAATATTTCAAATAATTAAGGATTCAAATAATATAATTGGATATGGAAGTTCAGATAGCACTGTTCAACAGTAATGGTGTATAATGTTGTGCAATAAAATAATTACAGTTAGAATTATTATTAGAATAAATAATGTACACAAACATGAACAACAGACATTCCAACATAGTTAAATACAGTTAACCTTAATTCCGGTTCTTTAAGAATTGTCTAGATCATAAAAAATGGCTAATGAGTTGGTGACTCACTAAAAAGCAGTGCAAAACCACCATCCAGCCCCATCCTCCGTCCGGTGGCTCCTCATACTGTATCTTCTTTTCTTTCTTGGCTTTCTGCTCATTCTGGGTTGTCTTAGATACTTTTCCCTCACTGAAAGCACATTCATTTTTGAGCAAACAAACTGGACAAACTGCATCACACAGCACATCAGCAGAAAAAAAAGGAAAAATTATTTGGAACATGACCACCAGATTTAAATGTGCTAGTTTATGACAGCTTCTTAGTCAGTTACACATATTTTCTGAAACGCCTGCTTGTGCCATAAATACAACAAGTTAATGGGGTAATAAGGGGCCCAATAACACATCAGATCGCATAACCAGCAGTTTCATAGTAAACTCTATTGACCTAACTAAATACAGGTACTCCCCGATTTACAATGGGGATATGCTCAAATCCATCGTAAGCTGACTTTATCATCAATCAAGGAGTTTACTATATGCTGCATATCACTCCCGCCATGTGGTTCCCTATGACATACAGTGCAGAGTACTGTAGTGCCTATGTACCGTAAACACTTACATTGAATTACTGTTGGACTATGTCAATAATAGTCATTTATTGAAAGATATACTGACAGTAACGATTAATGCACGACCATGGCTTTTCCTCACTACACTTCCCAGTGCTCATCACTCTTGCTGCATGACTCCCTAGGTCACACTGCCGCATTCCTCATCAGATTGCATATACTACACATCACTTGCTGGGGAAAATACAAAATTCAAACTACGGTTTCTGCTGAATGTGTTTTTATGTTTATGATCTGTCTATGGGCATTTTTTATCGGAATAGGTATTTTTATACCCCGACATATGTAGGTGAACACAGGTTATTTGTGCGTTCACTTGTCTTTCCCATGTGAGGACATGATCTCTGCAGGTTATAAGTAAATCGGTCACTTTGAAATCACCATCATGCATGATTCATTCCTAAACAGACTTAATAAAGAGATAAATTTGAATTGTGATTTGAAAAAACACACCATGTGAGTTGTAAACACGACACGTTTAAACTTCTGTTTGATATTACTGCTGAGTTTACTGGAGTTCTTTACTGATGTAGTCCTTATCATCTGTGCCTGAGGTGAGAAATGTAACACGTTCTTGTGAAATCCCTTCGCAGATACTATCTAAACTCTTTCTTGCAATATCACCTAGTGTTTCAACATGTTAACCTATGCTCATTGTAGCTTATGGTGAAATGGGGATTTACTATTTAATGTATTCTAAATTTCAAAATAGCTGCAGCTGGCCTTATGAATGTGCTTTCTCACTTGTTTTCCTTGGGACTTTTACATTTACGTCATTTAACTGACGCCCTTATCCACAGTGACTACAACTGATACAGTCTTACAGTGCAAAACAATTGTGAATTAAGGGTCTTGCTCAGAGACCCAACAGCTATGCAAATGTGGAATTTGAACCCAGAACCGTCTGGTCCATAGTCAAGTACATTAACCACTGTCTGATATTGTAGCTCTCTACCTGTAGGTATATGTCACTCCTGGTTCTATGTTTAAATGCTTGTTTTCAGACTTATGAGGTGTGGCATATTACCAGCTAATGACTAATCTTTTAAAAAAAGATTTTTGAAGTTGTATATCAGCTATATCATGTTTTCATAGTGCTATCTTTATGAACAAGAAGACTATGTAAGTGAGTTGCCCTATTTTTCCCAATAACAGTTCACTGCAGCAATAAGCAGTGATAAGTAAATGGTGGCATAGCTCTAAGAAGTAAATTTTCTTAGTTTCTGTTATTTTACTAACCGATTATTTTTTGTTAAGACCATTAAAACATACAATTTTAGGTTTGTCCAGTTTTTTGCCCATAATTATTCTCAGGATAAGAACGTTTTCAGTTTCAGAAAACTGACAAACCTGATTCACAGAATCTGTGACTACATAGTACATTGCAATATGCTGGACATAAAATTAAATACAAAATACACCCTTCCAAAATAAAATTTTTCTTCATTAATAGTATACACTGTGAATTCAACTTTAACTTGCAGTACAAGTGGAACATTTCCAAAAATGCAGCATGACTGCAGAGCATTTAGCTTGCAGCATGTTTAAACTGTCAAAAAGTTAGCTAACAAGTTTAACAGTGAGGGTGGCTATTGAGCAGTGAGGATATAAGGATTCCTTGTAGGGACGTAAATATACCCTGGTGGTATTTAACTGCTTAGCACAGCAGGTATTTGTAATACCAGACATGTTTAAGTGTGTAAGTCAAGTGTTCAAAGCTAAGTAGCATACCGAAGGCAAGCTTGAAATATCGCATTTCAGACACAACAGTGTATGAGAGGGCTGAAAAAATGAATCTGCAGAAAACAGTTAAATGTTAGTCTGCACCAAGCGTTACTTTACAATTCTTGAATTCAACTTCGACCCATGAAGGGCAGTCAGTCTACAACAGTAAACGAACAACAAACAGTAATATCCACTCATTTTATTATTTAATTCATACTTACTATACATCTCTAAATCATAAATATTCAGTTGTTGAACAGAAACTGACATGTTGATAGGCTTACCCTTAATCTGCCAGAAACTGCTTACAAGATTACAAAATCAAGAACTGTGGCTGTGTTGAAGGCAAAAGAATTTCTTTACATACCCTTCTCATCTCATCATCCAACAAAGGTGTGAATCACATATCATTGCTAAGATCTATGGACCTAGATAAACACCTTCTTCATTTTGTACCCATAGTTGTGTGAAGCCTCAGTTGTTAGGCATTATTTTCACCAAAACTTAGGTTGTCTAGATATCTTAGGTTGTTTGTGATTTACACATACAGGATCGTGTTCTGAATCCTCAAATTTAGGTTTTCCTCTAGGTCCCCTTTTACTGGTAACGTCTGGACATTTAAGCAATAATTAATCTATAAAACTCAAGTAAATGTAACTCATATTGGTCATTTATGTAACTCATGCAACTCAAGTAGTAGACACTATGTAATTGACAACACAAGGTTACCTTGCAACATTAAATGTAGTACTTTAACAACACCAGGTAAAAGGAAAAGCACCAGGAAATGCAGAAGGAGACTGAGAAACCTTAGTAACCCAAAATTATTACAATATTACCAAGTAAGGGGATGTTTGTACCCTATTGCTGCATTGTTCCCCTATATAGTGTTTGCAAAATGTAAGAAACACAAAAATACAAATAATTACAATGTATTTAATGCAATTGATGTATTTACTTATCATTAGTAATAGCTATAAGTAACAACTATTACCACCTACTTGATTGAATAGTGAAATACTATCATCTAAGCACTATACAAGTGTACATAAAGCTTTGTAAAGAACTAAACAAATACACTGCTCACAAAAATTAAGCCAGCAATCAGGTTTGAAGTTGCTGTCTTCTCTGTCCATAACATTATTAAGTCCTGTGTCATTCTGTGGCCTTAAAGACATAAAACTACTTAAAAGAGTGGCATGGTGGTGATGTGGTTAGTAAACTTACTCTGGTTTCTTCATACATTTCAAATACATGATCATTAGTTTAACTGCTATTTCCTTTTTATTCTCTGCAATGAGCTTTGAAAACTCAGTGTACACTGCCATGTGTTTGTTCTTTAATGATGTATTCAATTACTTTTGTTAAAGCATTGTAATGTGCTTCCCCCACGAGGAATTTTTACAGACTGTATAAAAGTACCACACGCAGAGATGTTAGCTTAAAGGCAATGAAAGGCGTTATCGTATACCGATAACGTTTTCTCCCGGAAATCGACTGATAATGATCGGTGGCCGATCGATCAGAACACTACTTACTGTTGTAAGCTTACCCATTTTCAACATTGGATAAATAGTTTTCAAGTCAGTGTTCCATACAGTTATACTTACATTTTTATAATATTAACTGATTTAACTGAAATTTTATCAAATCTAAACTATACATGGTCAGTAAATTTAAACTTTATGTACCACATTGACCTTACTGTACTCAGTACTAAATGCTAATGATAACTACATTCTGTTTTCAAACTTGCAGGCCTGGCTTTGAGTATATATTTAAATGTCTCAAAACTTCTAATATTCTAACAGCTAAACATTACTTTATATGAACAATGGAAAGCTAGTTACCATTTGATCTGTGAGAAACCTCTCTCCCAAGCTAATAGCACATTTTTCTCACAAAAATAAATGTCATGTTTGGAAGAAGTCAGAGAGAGGGACACTAAGACTGAAGTTAGAGCAAGGACGGTTTGCTAAAAGACATGGTGAGAAGAAGTATAGGGGCAGGGTGAACACGGAGCATACCAAGGAAACTAAGCTAGCTACTAAGCTAAGTACTAACTACAGATGCTAACAAATACCAATACACACCGACAGAAATCTAACAGACTCAAGAATTTAAAAACTCAGAGGCTACCAAGCTAGAGGACTGAGCTAGCACAAACAGATAAAGTGCTAATGTTAACATACAACATGCTTCTCCAAACTAACAAAGAAAAAAATAGAAACAGAAGAGCTAACGCCTAAAACACATAGAGGAGAAAATCTAACCTGGCCACTGATAAATTCCTAATGCCAGCCCTGAAACTTTCAGAGGAGCATGTAAGCAAGAGCAGAAGGAAGGAAACAAGAAGGTAATTGCAAATAGCTGATAAGGAATTGAACAGAAAATATGTATTTATAGAAGAAGGCTGCAGCGAATAAAGAAAAGAGTTCAAATGGAGCTGTGTCAGAATAACAGATGCCAGGAACGGCCCTGTTGCTGCATCATCCTGACAAAATAACAAATTTTGTGAAACTGCCGGTCAGAAAATGTACTCTTTCAGCTAGTCACTTTAGCTCTAGCCTAAATGTCTATAGCTATAAATGTTAGTTGCATATTCAACAGGGTGTTCTCCCTCTGTGACTGGAGACGTCCTCACAGCAATGTATTCTCTCCAGTCCTTGTTCAATGATGCTCCAAACAGCAACATTTGGGTAAACAAACTGAATCTATACACTGGGTTGCAATAATCATTTTTATTTAAACAGAGTAACTTCAGATTGTGACAAATGGTAGTATACGATCTGGCACTGGTTATAGGACTGGTTTGTCATATAAAACATTGATAAAAACGTATGTAGTTACAGTGGTGGACAGTAATGAAGTAAATTTAATTTGTTACTATACTTGAGTATCTTTTTGTGCATCTTTACTGAAGTATTTCCATTTTTGGTGATTTTTACTTTAATATGTGCTTAACAACATAAGCACACAAATCAGGGTATAATATGCCCTTTGTTTTAAATTCGTTCGAAATGTGGGACTGATGACATTCTGTAAAATGATTGGTAGATCTAGAGGGACAGTCTTTTAACCTAAAATTGACAAGCAAACATGATAATGGAACTTTACATTGAAGTAGATTAAGGTACTTTTACTTTTAGTACATTTAAATAATTTTGTGCTTTACTTAAGGTCCTTAAAGAGGATGAACTAATAAAAACATGTGGTTTCATTATAATAACTTATCTAATGAACACCTCAGACGTTTCACTAATTTCTCATAGCTAAGCTGTCATGTCAGCTAAGTAAGTAGTAAAAGACTACACTGCCCACAAAAATTAGAGAATGAGATAAAAAAATGAGATATTTCATCATGGGATATTTCATTCTGAAGTATCCCCCAATACTTGTAAGCAATATACACTGCTCAAAAAATAAAGGGAACACTAAGATAACACATCCTAGATTTCAATGAATTAAATATTCCAATTGAAAATCTTTATTCATTACATAATGGAATGCGTTTAGAACAAAATAACATACAAATAATCAATGTAAATCAAAATTATTATCCCATGGAGGTTTGGATTTGGAATCATACTCAGACAGTGGAAAATCAAATTACAGGCTGATCCAACTTCAGTAGAAATTCCTCAAGACAAGTTAAAATGAGGCGTAGTGGTGTGTGTGGCCTCCACGTGCCTGTATGACCTCCCTACAGCACCTGGGCACGCTCCTGATGAGGCGGCGTATGATCTCCTCCCAGACCTGGATTAAAGCATCAGTCAACTCCTGGACAGTCTGTGGTGTAACATGGCGTTGGTGGATGGAACCAGATAATGTCCCAGATGTGCTCGATTGGATTCAGGTCTGGGGAACAGGCGGGCCAATAAATAACATCAATGCCTTCATCATGAAGGAACTGCTGGCACACTTCAGCCACATGAGGCCTTGTATTGTCATGCGTCAGAAACAACCCAGGGCCAACTGCTCCAGCATATGGTCTCACAATAGGTCTAAGGATCCCATCCCATACCTAATAGCAGTCAGGGTGCCTTTGGCTAGTAAACAGAGGGCTGTGCGGCCCTTCAAAGAATACCCACACCATTACTGATCCACTGCCAAACCGGTCATGCAGAGGATGTTGCATGCAGCAGAACGTTCTCCACAGCATCTCCAGATTCTGTCACATCTGTCACATGCTCATTGCTCTCATCCGTGAAGAGCACAGGGCGCCAATTGCGAATCTGCCAATCTTGGTGTTCTCTGGCCCTGCACGGTGTTGGGCTGTAAGCACAAGTCTCACTTGTGGATGTCTAGCCCTCATAGCACCCTCATGGAGTCACAGTTTGAGCAGAAACATGGATATTAGTGGCCTGCTGGAGGTCACTTTGCAGGGTTCTTGCACTGCTCCTGATGTTTCTCCTTGCATAAAGGAGCAGGTAGCGGTCCTGATTCTGGGTTGTTCCCCTCCTATGGCCCGCTCCATGTCCTGGACACTGTGCTGACAGACACAGCAAACTTCTTGCCACAGCTCGCATTGCGGTGCCATCCTAAATGAACTGCACTACATGAGCAACTTCTGTTGGTTGTAGCCACCGGCTCATGGTACTTCTAGGGGTGAGCGCACTGACAAAATGCAAAAGTGACCAAAACACTAGCCAGAAAGTACAGGAACAGAGAAATGGTCTGTGGCCACCACCTGCAGAACAACTCCTTTGCACTACAGGTGAAATTGATTCACAATCAGTGTTGCTTCTAAAGTGGACCGGTTGATTTCACAGAAGTATGATTGACGTGGAGTTACATTGTGTTGTTTAAGTGTTTCCTTTATCTTTTTTGAGCAGTGTACTTTACACTGGTCATAGTTGTCCACACATGCAAGTTCAGTGTCAGTTTGAGAATGTAAACTGTTAGTTTAACAGTTATTTAGTAATAGCCAAGTTTATCACATTATATCAATAAGTATATTTTACAGGCAATGTTAGCATATTACTAACAGACCATCAGCAAACATTTAGGCCAAACTGCTAGAAAATTCCTTGACACTTAATGAACAATCCTGTCTTCCTCTAATTATTTAACAATCGTGATTTGCAAAGCTTTTTAATTTAGATTTAGAAATAATCATAATGATAATTTGACTGGATACAAAACTAATTGAGATAAAACAGAAATGCATTTAGGTTTTTTTCCCCTTGTAATAAGACATAATTGTTTGTATTGCTTGTTTATTAGTTATATTTAATGTCACCATCAGCATCAATGGCTATATGTACCACCGAAACACAAGGTTGCATCTTCACACTAGTCATCGGCCAATTTAGTGGATAATACATGCTTAAATTCGCTTAAAGCTTTCAGAAAAGGAAGGTTGGAAAGGTTTTTAGAAAATACTGTTAATCCTTAGTTGCAGACTCAAATCTCTACCCAAACAAGCTTTTCCGTTTTTTTTTTGTTAAAGCACCACAAAGCACAAAGTCAGCTGTACTCAAGAAAACAGCAGAGGCAGCCTAAATCAAATAAAAACACTTGTCTACTTCTATGTTCTGACTCTAGTGATATTGCCTGCCATGACATATTGTCTTATCTGCCTCTCTCTGACTGGAATAACAGAAACGGATCATTCCTGGATCATTTCTTACCTTACTGATAGGCAATCAGTCATTGCTATCGGAAAACACGAAGCTCTGCTCATGCAAGGTATTCCTTTGCATACAAACCCCACACAGGCTGTGACGCAACAGTGCTAACCACCGCGACAGAACTTTCTTTAAACAAAAAAAAACACAACACTAGTTAAATAAATGAATAAATAAAACAAATTCACACAAATCCAGCCAGCATAAAAAGACAAAGTAGTACTCAGTACTCAGCATAGTACCATACCCTCACTTAAACAAGTTAACACAGGCATGGTGTCGTCACTCTCTCTCTCACAAACACACACGCACGACACAAGATACATGCATACACACACTGACTTCAAAGAAATTAGCATAAAACAAAGTACTGATGACTAAATAGTTATACAAAATAGAATAAAAACGCATACTATTATGTTAGGGTTATAACTCAAACTTGGTTTGTCTGTTTGCTAAAAAAAGAGTGACAGAGGTGATAATACTGTCATTACTGGACAGAAAGCCGTCCATGTGATCTTGCAAACCACTTCATTCAGTATACCAGTCTGCTCTTAGATTAATTACTAGTGACCCTTACAGCGATCACCACTGTAGACTGACTGAAAAAGTTCATCTGGACGCACAACAAACTTATTTAAAACAAAATTATTACTTACAAACCATTCTTTGACTGTATATGGTCATAACTCATTCATATGATGTCTGCTTTATATATATCTATACATATATATATATATATTTTTTTTTTTTCAATCCTTTACTCTTTTAGTATCTGGGTTCGACTGTAAAAGTTGGTCTCCTTCAATGTATTAAATGTAATGGTTGAGTGATTGATTGCTACAAGTTTACAATTTAATGCCTAGGTCTTCAGTGACTATACTTCCTGCATATTTGTGTGGGTTATGTATGTATGCTGTGTCAATACTCATAGCATGCTCCAGTTTTCTCACAATATCTCATTCAGCACATCCGAATCTGCTGAATCATTGTATTTCTGATTGTTTATTAAGTGAACTTGGCGCAGATATTCCAATAAATAGAGTCACTGTCCTGTGCTACTTTGGCAATCAAATCAAACGCAAGATTATTTTTTTATTATTCTATTTATTATTCACGTATTTATTCAATTTCTATTAGATTTATTAAAAATCTCCATTACTATCTGGTATATCATAGACAAACCAAGGACACATGGAAATTTGAAACCAGTACTTTTGAAATAGGTTTTTGTGACAACATCTAAACTTTATTTTAAAAAACATGTTATACTTGTATAGCGCCAATACATTCACAGAGGAAGAGAGGAAAAACATAAATGTTTTTGGAAAATAAATGTCTTCAGCAAATACCTGAAGGCAGAAGAAAATACATGTCTTATTTATGTGCTTTAACTTATAAAATAATAACAATATATATCTTTCCTTTACTTCATAGACTGTTGTCCAACTTGTACCTCCTGTTGCACTGTCCCTGCTTTTTAGTCAAATGTAGATAAGCAGCACTGTTCATGATAACTAGAACACTGCATGCTGTAGAGCAAAAGGATTGCTGGATGCATGTATATTGTCCCACAAAAATGCCATACCATACCATCCAACTAAACCTTTTTGACAGACAGTCCACCATTTCTATCCAAAAGACAATCAAAGTCAGAATTATAGGTGCTCAGTTAACTTTCAATATCAGTTTGTAACCTTGGTGTTATTTTGACTAGCTACTTATATTTGAAGCTCTGATTAGTTAGCCCACCAGTACCACCTGCCAATAATGCCATGTTTCGAATATTGAAAGATTTTGTTCTTTACTCTAATTCATGCCTTATACCTTTGAATGAACTACTGCAATGTGTTTTTTTGATTGGTTTTCCCTCCATTATCATATATTCCCCACCATCAAGCTTTACAAGCTTCACTGGTTACTGCTCATAGTCCATATTTGTTGTGGGGTGTTCTAAGGCTAAAATAATTTATTTAATCCAGAAATGGAGATGAGTCCAAGTTCAAGGTGAAATGATCATTTAGTTGGTTCAAATCATGGATCCGAACAACATTTGAGAAAATTCTTATCTCCACAAGCTAATGACAATACTGGTATAAGTCAGTTTTGGGGCACTTTTTAAAAGCCTCTGATAGTATCCAAGAACATCTTTCAGAGGATCTTTTGTACAATTAAATTATCCTACAAGGTAGGTGAAATCATATTGTTTGACCAACAGGGGTTTGTAGTACCTTATAAAGCTTATAGTACCTTTGATACCCCCTGTGCATTTTCTGTGATTTTTCCATGGCCACATTGGTATAGGGTGAACCGTTAATCAGCTCTTAAGTCATCCTGACCTCATGGTTATGTTCTTG
>JAUZST010059556.1:35459-50022 GCA_034779995.1 Parotocinclus haroldoi
TCAAAAGATTCAAAGAATCAAGATATCTGGCTTCTCTGTGCCTGAACATATTTTATATGGACTGACACAAAGTTTAACTTTCACTTCTGTGAATGCACCATTAATACTGAAAGGTACATAAGAATATATACAAACATATCCTGCCATCCAAGCAATAATTTTTTCAGGGACGTCCCTGTTTCGTTCAGCAAGACAATGCCAAGCCACATTCTGCACAAGTTACAACAGCACGGCTTCGTAGTAAAAGAGTGTGGGTACTGGAATGGCCTGCCTGCAGTCCAGACCTGTCTCCCATTGAAAATGTGTGGCGCATTATTAAGCACAAAATAAGACAATGGAAACCCCAGACTGTTGAACAACTGAAGTTGTACATTAAGCAAAAATAGGAAACAATTCCACCTACAAAGATTTAACAATTAGTGTCCTCAGTTCCCAAAGCTTATTGAGTGTTGTTAAAGATGATGTAACACAGTGGTAAACACGCCCCATTCCAACTTCTCTGAAATGTGTTGCATTTATCAAATTCAAAATTAGTGAATATTTGTAAAAAACAATAAAGTTTATCCATTTCAACATTAAATATCTTGTCTTTGTAGTGTATTCAATTGAACATAGGTTGAAAAGGATTTGCAAATCACTGTATTCTGTTTTTTATTTATGATTTACACAACTTATAAAATAGAAGCTTCCTTATTTAAACTAAGTTATTTCTTTGTTCTTTCATTTTCTTTCCTTGTTTATTCTCTCCAAGTTTTCTTTCCCCTTGTGTTGCCCCACAAACGATTGTCAAACCCTGTCTAGGGTTGTTTCTGCCTCGCCATCCACATTTACATTTATGGCATTTAGCAGACACCCTTGTCCAGAGCGACTTACAATTAACATCGTCTTACAGTCTTCAAGCAATTGTGGGTTAAGGGCCCTGCTCAGGGACCAAGCTGTGACAGAGGTGGAATTTGGACCTTCAGATCCATAGTCCAGTACATTAATTACTAGGCCACCACAGTTCACAGTGCCAGCTAGGCACAGGTTTCCCCATGACCCTGATCAAGAATAAGTGGAAAAAACGATAAGACTGAATGAGTAAATAAACATTTGATGTCTTTTTATTAGAGATAAGTGGTAGTTGATAAGAGGTAGACCTGTACATTTCACATTCCATTCCTTTATATGTTTTATTTTGCAATTGTCTTTCCTTTTCAAAGATACAAACAGTCAATCTGTTTACCGGGAGCATCAAATTGAAAAAGCCTCCCTGATGCTGGATCTTGGTCACTTTAAATAACCTGTGATCCAAATGTAGCTTGTCAAGGCTAAATGCATTGACATATAATTGAGTCATGGTTTTTCGCAGTCATGATACAGTAAATCATGCACTACAGCCATATATAGCACTATAGACCTCTAATGATCAGATATCTCTGATCAGACGTAGTGGTGCAGCTCTGGCTTAAATAATGTGCCTCTTCACTGGAAGAATTCAGCACAGCAGTATGGGAGCCTGCTGCACCCATTTCAACATTTCAAATCGCACCTAAAACCTACGATCTCCGATCCCTGTTCTGCAATTTCTGCTCCACCCTGCTTCTTCTCCTCTGTACCTATTTAGGTATGTAGACATGGTCTGTATGACCTTCTGGAATTCAAACCAAGCATTAGAGTGGGGAAAAAAGGTGATTAACAACAAGTGCTTAGAACATGGCATGGTTGTTGGTTAACTAGACAGGCTGGTCTACTAAGGTTTTCATTCACAGCTATGACTAGAGTACAGTTTATAGAGAATGTCCTTAAAAAGACAAAATATCCACTGATATCTTCACACAAAATATATGGACAAAAATGCTTTCTAGATGCCAGCGGTCAGAGGAGAATGGCCAGGAATTCATTCAGATAACCACTCATTTTAGGCTACTTCTGGTGGTGTAATGGTGTGGGGGGTGTTCCCTTGGTACACTTTAATACCAAATAAACACAAGCCACAGTCTACCTGAGTATTGATGCTTACTATGTCCATTTATGTCCACACTGTACCCATTTACTGATGGCTACCTCCAGACTACATGCCATTCAGACAACAAAGCTCAAATAATCTCAAAGTGGTTTCTTAAACATGACAATGAGTTCAATGTACTTAAATGGCCTCCACAGTCACCAGATCTTAATCAGTAAGTGGTGGACCTGGAAATTCGCATCATTTATGTCCAGCCAAAAAAAAAAAATATGCGAATACTGTCAAGCCAATATGTACCAGAAATGCTTCATGTATGTTGCCTTATGCTGAGATCTACAGCTATGCTGAAACACTGAAGATATATTTATATATTAATAAGTAGTTTAAAGTCTAAATTTTAGAATGGAATGGAATTCAAATCCTCTGTACTAATCATTATTTTATTCCAGAGGTTGTGCCAACTGTAAATAATTACGGGTCCAGAGAAAATTTTCCTGATCAGGAAAAATGTTATTTCAGTTAAACAGTTTTTAGTACCTTTGATACCCCCTGTGCATTTGCTGTGAATTTTCCATGGCCACATTGGTATAGGGTGAACCGTTAATCAGCTCTTAAGTCATCCTGACCTCATGGTTATGTTCTTGTTTACTGCATGGGAGACCTACAGTTAATGTGTGATAAGTGTCTCCTAACTCTATTTTCTTCATAACAATTTCACAACAAACAACATGTGATTTTCACTCCCATTTTTTCAAGCCTACAAGGTTTTGGTTTTCTCCATGATATAAAGTTATGTATTTAGGGATCCCAATATTTTCCAGATGACTTTCTCCTTCTCTTTGCACTTTAGAATTCCACATTCATGCAAATATTATCTAAAATATTAATTGGTAGGTCAAATGGTGTTATGACTCCTAAACTATGCAACTCACAGTCGGTTACTGGGAGTCTCTGTGAGCACTAGGACTTTTAGGAAGTCCAGATGAAGAATTAACTTCCTTTATAATTAGTTTCTATCTAATTTATGTACTGTATAATAATTTTCAAAAGTACCTTTATTTTGAGAGAACATATGAGGAAAGCACAGACTAAGTGTTCTTGTTACTGACACTTCATCCAGGTATGTATGCATTCATAGGTATACACTTTACCAATGCTCCATTGATGATTAAAAAAACTAGGATGTGCACATCCAGAAGGTGTAAACACAAGCTGCAAACACAAAATGGACACAATATTGGGACTTCTCATCAAGCAGTCCATAATATCATCAAAAGATTCAAAGAATCAAGATATCTGGCTTCTCTGTGCCTGAACATATTTTATATGGACTGACACAAAGTTTAAAACTTTGCTGTGGTCTGACGAGCCCGCATTTTAAATTTTTGGAAATCATGTACGTCGTGTCCTCCAGGTCAAAGAGGAAAAGGATTGTCCTGATTGTCTCTGATGGTATGGGGGTGTGTTAGTGACCATATCTTAATCGGTAAGTGGTGGACCTGGAAATTCGCATCATTTATGTCCAGCCCAAAAGAAAAATATGCGAATACTATCAAGCCAATATGGACCAGAAATGCTTCATGTATGTTGCCTTATGCTGAGATCTACAGCTATGCTGAGACACTGAAGATATATTGATATATTAAGTAGTTTAAAGTCTGAATTTTATAATGGAATGGAATTCAAATCCTCTGTACTAATCATTATTTTATTCCAGAGGGTGTGCCTACTGTAAATAATTACGGGTCCAGAGAAAATTTTCCTGATCAGGAAAAATGTAATTTCAATTAAACAGTTTTTTTTTTCAGAAAATCCCCATTGTATAAGGCATTATGCATGATTTTAGTTACATTTGGTGTTATCACTCTAGCACTCTCTCATACTGGTCACTGGAAGTTCATCATGGCAACTCTTGGCAAAAAACTCTTGAGTATCTGAAAAAAATAATTGTTGCTCTACATAAAGATGGCCTAGGCTATAAGAAATTTGAAACCACACTGTTGTCAGCCTGTCAGTACACGCCGCACACTCGAGTCTCCCAGAAAGAAGCCTTTTCTAAAGATGATGCAGACGCAGAAGAAAGCCTACAAACAGTTTGGTGATGACGAGCAGACTAAGGACATGGATTACTAGAACCATGTCATGTGGACTGATGAGACCAAGATATATTTATTTGATTCAGATGGTGTCAATAATGTGATGCAGCAACCAAGTGAGGAGTACAAAGATGGTTTGGGGCGGCATGAGTGCTGCCAGCTATAGGGAGCTACAGTTCTTTAAGGGAGCCATTAATGCCAGCATAATGTGACAAACTGAAGCAGAGGATGATCTCCTCCCTTCAGAATCTGAACTGCAGGGCAGTATTCCAACATGAAAATGACCCCAAATACACCTCCAAGATGACCACTGAGGGTAAAGGTCAAATATGTCTCCAGACCTAAACCCTACTGAGCATATGTGGAGGAGCACAGGGTCTCTAACATCCACCATCTCAGTGATGTCGTCACAGAGCAGTGGAAGAGGCCTCAACTTCTGAAGCTATAGTGAACTTCATGCCCAATAGAGTTGAGGTGAGTACTATAAATAATGGTGGCCACGAAAAATATTGAAACTTTGGGCACAATTTGGCCATTTTCACTTAGGGGTGTACTCACTTTTCAATATTTTTCTTGTCAAAATGCTTGGAGTGTCAATGTAAAAAAAAAAATATGTAAATGAAAACTATATTTTTAAAAAATTATACTGTCTGTTCGTTATCTAGCTATATAACAGTCTTTGAATTATTTCTGGATACATAGTGGATTTTTTTTTTAAGTCACATTTGCACAACTTTGATCTCCTCAAACTGCCTAGCCTTAGCCCTAACCCTTACCAGCCTAATTCCATGAAACCATCCAAGATATATTAAACACTTAATACTTAGGTTTAATTTCAATTCACAGAATTGTAGATTTACTTGGTAAAACAATATATATTACAAGATTGAGACAAAAACTTTTTAAATGTCGCAAATGTCTGGGTAGCTCAACAATTATTTCACAAAGTCACAAACTCACCCATACTCCACCACAGAGGACTGCGTTTGTAAACTCCAACAGTCTCAAACAGACTGAGCCCTTACAAAGTTCTGTTCAAAATCTATGCGTAAACTTTCAGGAATATAGCAACAAAAGCATTGTTCGAAATTATTCCAGTACAGTCACCAATTGACCCTTATTTCAACATGACTAAGATTAATCTACAACAAGTCCAACTAACAAACTGGAAGAGACTCCGATCTTTCACAGTATTCTCTTAGATCAACAACATGTTACATCATGGACGATCAATATTTCTAACCTCACTAGCCCAGTGCAGAGACAGCCCATTCATTTCACCAATATTTTAAAAAATGTAAAACATGTAACTAAAATACCTTATTTGACCTTTTCAACCATAGGAATGTAAAACAATAAACCCAAAGCCAAAGTCACAAATTACCTGTTGTGCTCTTTGGGTAGCATACTGGATGAGCTGAAGTGGGACAAATGAAGAAACTTTGTGGATTCTATTTTCTTAGTGCCATCTTCTAGTTCTTCTTAGTTGGAAGGCACTGGTCTTGTTGACCTTTAACCTTTAAGGCCTAAAATGATAGATACAAAAAGGGTCAAATATTATCAAAAGAAACTCTTGTTTTTTCCTAACTCAAAGATACAGCCATGTGATTTTAGTCGCTGTTTGGTCTGACAATCTATGTAATTCCAAGTGAACTTTCAGACCGCAAGCATTTCACCAGAATTTCACAGAAAAATCTATATAAGAGACAAGCCATGTCTGTACAAGCAGACAAAAGGTATCTTTCTCCTGAAGTATTTAGTGTCCACACAGTGATAAGGAAAAAGTCCTGAATTAAGGAACTTAGGTGTACTGATTCATTTGAATGATCTTCAGCTGTTATGTTTTATATAATATATTCTATTCACTGCCAGGCATGGACGTGCACCTAGTGTCTTAATAAGAGAAATAATGAGAACCTCACTGAGGCCAAGGAGGTACAAAACAAAAATATGGCTCAACAGTTTCATGCCATCCACCTGTAATATGAATTTAAATGCTAAAATATCCAGCATAATACAGTTTTAACTTGTTTTTTTAGCCAATAATGCAGTGTAATATATTTATTTATTATTAAAAAAATTAAAGGGAACACTTCAAAAAATAAAGGGAACACTTAAACAACACAATGTAACTCCAAGTATTCCCTTTATTTTTTAAGTAGTGTATATATATATATATATATATATTCTATATGTATACAGCATACAGCTCCTTAATTCTACTGACCTCTTCGATGGAACATAATTCAGCTGGTATGGAGCATGCCAAGTTAAAACCAGACTGCTTTAGCATGCAAGTTATCTGAAGCTGCAGGTAACTGAGCTGTCATCTCACTGTTGCAGTGAAATGCAGATTGTATGTCCATGCTAGAGTGAATGAAGGTTTTTTTCAGAAGACAGAGTGAGAGAGTTGGAGGTGGAGCAGGAGGCTGTGTTACAGTATCAGAGGAGGTGCCTTATCTTATCACTTCACTGCACTGCTGAACTGTGTGTAGTGCTGAAGTATAGGATGAAGTGTGACTTGTGTTTGTTCATTCTTTCATTCTTTTTTCTCATCCATCTCATCTGGTTTGCCTGGAAAGCCAGTGCCTAACTCTAGACAGGGCGCCAATTTGTCATAGGACACATACACGCACACACTCATACTAATAATCAAACTAGCTGCACTTTAAAACACCAACTAACCTAGCACATCTTTAGAATGTGGGAGGAAATTGGAGTACACGGGGAAAACCACGTGGTCATGGGCAGGACTCAGATGCAGACTCCACACACGTGAAACGAACAGAGGTTCTCGGAGCTGTGCTGCAGCAGTGCTAACCACTGCACCACCGTGCTGCTCAACTTATGTTCAGTCCATTTTAAAGCTATCTTCAATTTAAAATATACTGGAAGTTCTTTCATCTGGCATTTTTCAGCAGGATAATGCTCGCCCAAGCAACAGGTTTCATAGAAATGTCACTGCCAGATTGCAACAATTCCTTGGCCTGTATGGTGACTTTCGAAATATTAAGGAACTATGTATCTTGGATTATGACACAGACAGATAAAATAGCAAGACTAACACACAATTTATGTTTGATTCGTTGAAATAAATAAAAGACCAAACTTTTACAAGCACCATTTTTTTTCCCTTCCAGTACGGTTTCTAGTCTAACTCAACATGCAACCTATATGTTTCATCCCAGTAAAGCTATAATTAATAAACAATAATAAACAATCAATAAAAAAAAATTAAAAAATCAATCAATCAATAATAAATAATAAACAGTAGACAAAACATGCAATTTGACTGCAGATTACACATATTTTAGAACAAATGGTAAAGGATTATTCATGAAGAGCGGTATACTTACCAGTTTATTCCTGTGATGCTGCAGCGCTTGAACTTCATCAGCTAAATTCTTAAATGAGACAAGATGAAAACATATATAGTGCTAAATATAGTAATAATATGGTGCCAGTGCTGTTTGTTTTTGGTTACTTTTCTTCTGGGATAGAGTACCCATAATGATTTCCCCAAAATGTGGACAGTAGAGCTTTGACCCAGTCCTGACATTTAAAGGATCTTACACTACCCTTCACCACCATTTCACATTAAATCATTTTTATCTCAATAAATCTGTACACAGCAATCATAAACGGTGAAAGGACATAGAAGCCTTCTTGCCTGGTAATATCTATTAAGTTTTCTTGCTATGACACAGACAAATACTTTTTTTTGGAAAGACTCTCACAGATGTAAATGGTGTAATGTTGTAAATACACTGATTGCATGTATTTTTGGGTAATGCCAGCTAGTGGGATGTTGGATTAAAAGGTTATTATTGGGTACTCGTGGGATGGTTGAACTCTGAGCTGTAAGTAAACAGGTTTAGAAGCACCTAGTGATTTACAAAAAGTGAAACTGTTACAAGTTGCCTATTTCAGTAGCATAATGCACCTTGCCACACTGAAAAAAATTGTTACGGTATGGTCTAAGGAACACGACAAAGGGTTCAAAGTATTGACATGATCACCAAATTCTCCAGGTCTCAATGTGGTCAAGTAGCTGGGTGCTGTGTGGAACTGGATCTGCTGCTAAAGTTTCGGTGACCGATACCACAGGACACTTTCAGAGGTCTTGTCGACTCCATCAGGCTTCGATGGGTTAGTGGGACGAGGATCTTCAGAATATTATCAACAGGTGACTATAATATTATGGTGAGATAACTCTGGACATTGTGGTTGTAAGCAGCCAGTTACCTCAACAGTCAATCCATTAGCAGAGATGGGAGTTACTGTTTAAGCACCACCTCTCCTAATGAATCTGACATGACATACATTCCTATGCATATGTCTGTGAATGTAACCTACTGGTAATTGTGCTTCCTTGCACATTAGTAATGTGTTTAGAAACCTTATTGTGCAAGGTACCAAAGATACATTTATGCTACTTATTTGGAACAAGTTGCAAATGGCATTCTGAATTGTATGAGCCTGTCCTATTGTAATTCCTAAGAAAGTAATTATTTGTTTGTCTCTCCACTACCTACCTGTATGACCAGTTTAACCCGTCTAACTACATCAATCGGTCCACATTCAGTCTCTAATTTATCTAGCTGGCCTTCCATGTTGTCTGTAATGATATCAATGTCTGTCAAGGAACATCAAAGTGATTTTTTTTGATGAAAAAAAATGCGTCCTGTTCCGTTTCGGTCACTTTTACAGAAGCACTAATTCGTATGTCACGTTCTGAGACATAACACGCAGTGAAGTGGATCATCGATTTTTGAACAAACCATTACCCCACCCAAACATTATAAACACTGTTGCCACAGAAATATCCATTTAAAACCATTTTAATTCGGAAAATGATTTCATAATTACAGCTACAAACTTTTGCTTATAAGCTTATTGTTAATGTATAACGCACTAGCACTGTTTGTTTGCTCTGGTTTCACGTGAGTATTACATAAAGTATATGAAGTGTAAACTCTTTATTTCCCTCTGATTATAACGTGTCAAATCAACCGGAATTTCTCTAGACTATATTTTTTCCCGGCGCCTGACTCTGTAAGCTCCCTCGCGTCTGAACCCAGCTTAACATACCAAAAGACATTTAGGGGAAACATAATGAGAATGTTGATGAGCAGTGCAACGCGAAACGAAAATAAAACCTGCAGATCTTTACCTGCCAATGAGAAGCGCCGTGAAACGCTCAGTGCGGTCACTGGTCGAGGCTGCAGCTGCGGACTGTTCTCCGGTGCTGCCCATCAGCAGCAACACTCTGCGCAGCCTGCACACACACCTCCCGCACACAAACACCTATAGCATTATACACCTGACCCCCTTCATGCCTGACCATGGCTTTTGATGGACTTTGGCTCAGTTTTAGAGTTGGACATCTCAGCCTAACACTGAGCCCCCACTTTCTCCTCGCGGCTCTCCACCACGTGATCAAAACCCACGTGACTGCAGCACTGTCCTTTATATTTGAACATGAAGCCCACTAGAGTCAGAGCGAGTCATTAATGATTCTCCTGCACAAAATCGGAATCTTACCTGAAGGGACCAGCACGCTTTATTAGTTACATTTAACACAATTAGAATTACTGTCATACTCGTGGTTACAATTCTGAAAACAACCCATATACATACAAATATAAAGTGCCTACAGAATAATTATACCCGGTCAATATAGGTATCGGTTACTTAAGAATTAAATTGGCTGAGCTTTTTTTTGTTTTGTTTTGAGAAAAGCAATTTATGGCATGCCTGGAAATGAGCCTTCAAAAGTGCCTATAAGTGGTTGTGGACAGACAGGAGGGTTTAGCTATTCCTCAGAGTACAATGCAGACCTCCAATGTTTTGTCTAAAACGAAACCTACAAGATTGGGCAAACCAAGAAGCCAGTTGCATCTTTGTATTGTAATACATTTTGGCTTAGTCTACCCTGTCTGTCCATGTGACAATAATCTCACAAAGGTTAAACTGTGGATATCATCAGGTAAACTACAAAAACAAATTGGCTTAGCTAAACCCTTAGCTACTTACAACTCATACAGTCTTACAATCCAAGCAATCATGGGTTAAGGGCCATGCTTAAGGACCCAACTGTGGCAGCTTGGCAGAGGTGGGATATGAACCCTAGACCATGGACCATCAGGTCCAGTACCGTTAATTGTTGGCTACCACAGGCTCACAAGGTTTCTTTAATATAAAACAAAACTGACAGACTATGAAAGAATCTAGCCTAAAAGCCGACTCATTTATTTCTCTCTTCCCCATCCTAACACTAGAAAACTTGCAGAAACTATATTAAAGTCAGTTCTTTAGATTCCATTTTCAGCAAATTAGGTTTAGGAGGAATAAATGGTATAAACTAGAGTGTGTGATTTTTTTAAACCAATAATTTAACTGAAGTAATAGTATATAGTGTATGTAGATGCAGTGGGCGATGATTTAGCTATTTTACACCAAAATATTTTCAGGAACATAAGTAAATCTCTATGATAACATGGAATTGGCCATTTTTTGTGCACTTAAAATTCCTAAATGAGATTCAATTGAATTCTTTCAGGATTTGCACATTTCTGAGTCGTTGATAATACAGCTAAATATCTAGTATCTAGTGCCACCATATGACAAACCTGCAACATTGCAATTAAATAATATAGTCTTAGTGGTGTCGCGTTATTAAATATTGCATTCACATACAGTGGGGCCAAAGGAATTAGTCAGCCACTGATTCTCCTACTTAGAAAGATAGCAATGACAGAGGTCAAATTTGGCATTTTGGTTTCATCTGACCACATGATATTCTCCCAATCCTATTCTGAATCATCCATATGCTCTTCAAACTTCAGACGGACCTGGACATGTTCTGCCTTAAACAGGGGGACACGCCTGGCACTGCAGGATTTGAATCCCTCTCGGCGTAGTGTGTTACTGATGGTAGCATTTGTTGCTTTGGTCCCAGCTCTCTGCAGGTCATTTATCACTTCCCTCCATGTAGTTCCGAGATTTTTGTGAAGAGATCTTGCGTGGGGCCACAGAGCTGGGGAAGATTATCAATGGTCTTGTATGTCTTCCATTTTCTTACAATTGATTTCCTGGATTTCTTTCTCATTTTGTATCTCATAGTTGAACTGTACCTATGACGAAAATGACAGACCTCTCTCATCTTTCTAGGTAGGAGAACTTGCACACTTTTTGCCCCACTGTATATGTATTAGCCAGTTTTCTGAAAAAACTGGTTGTGCCTAAACTGGTTTTATGAAATAAATTTCATAATTTTGACAGAACTGAAATTGATCACAATGAGCAAAAATGTGTGCAGTACAATAATCACAAATTGTGCTCGGGCAAGATACAGCGTTGATTCTAAACTACTAAAACAAAGTTACAAAACTTTAAATAAATTAAGATTGTGCATTCAACAGTGTATACAAGGTTAATTCCTTATTTCACTAGACATGTCCTATACACAGGCACCCCACCCCTCAGTCTTTGACAGAACCACAGAACAAAATTCTCATGCCGCAAACTTTAACCTTTAGATCCCTGAAATTACTATATTTTTTGTATCCATACTGTACATGTACTTCATTTCCCCAGTCTACTGTGGTCCACAAAGGATCTGGTCCAGTAACAGCTGTTTTGAAATATTCTCGACATATTCCCATGTCATTTTGAATAGTAAGAGCAATAGAGCAATACTTTGCACGTGCAGTGGCAAATGAATGATAAACCGACAGTTGCCTGAACTGTACGTGCTCCATGTTATACAAAACAATGTAGTCCACATAATTTTTACAGATTACAAGAAAATATTTAGTCTAAAAGCAGCCATACATCTTTCATTCTTAACCACTTCAAAAGGAGTCAATTCTGGTCGGTACATCACTGTTACAACATTTTTTGGGAATTTGATACAAATCCTAATTTTCAACACGACTAGTTGTTTCGACTATTTATTTAATTTGATAAAAATGTATGTATGGACTACAATCTCAATTCACTATAGTGAAATCAGCCCATCTATACTGCTCACAGAAATTGCGGGACATTTCACAAAGAATAGACCATGCAAACGGGAGCGTTTGAATGTTTAAAAACCGACAACTTAACTGATGGGAGAAAGTAAAAATCGCAGCTAATTTACACCAAAACATGTACAGAACAGTGTCAGTAAATCTCTATGATGATATTTTTCACATTTTCTTGGTGTTCTTAAAATTCCTCACTATGATGTAAGTTTAATTCTTTCAGGACACATTTATATACAACTGACAAGATGGCTATATATCAGGCAACTGGTGAAACCATATGACACAACGGCAACACTGCAATTAAACTATATAGTTTTAGTGGTGTTGCATTATTAAATATTGCATTCACAGATATACATATACTAATCATTACACATGCATCAAAAATGACATCACAAGTAAAACAAAGAAATTCCACCATATAGTGTATTGCTCTTTAGCTTTTTCAATATCTCTTTTCCTGGGGTATGGAGTCTTATCTAAGCAGCAATTACAATTAGATAACCCCAACCACTGTTTGAGGCAGCTGGGTTTTACCGATAAATGACCAGAGCCGCACTAATTATACTGTTTAATGCCATTTGAAATTTCATTCTGTTTACATATTCAAAACCACAAACATTCATATTTTCAGGCACCAACATCTACTCATAACTCAATCGACAGGCAATTGTAATCATGATTTGGATTACTTTGGCAAACTTTTTGTCAAGCACTACATTTCAGTTATATTCACAAAACTCACAAACTTTACTAGGCAAAAAAGAAGCCTCAGTACTGTTAACTATACTGTTATACATAAGTGCATAGTTATTAATTAGTAATTAATTGTTAAATGTCTTGAATTGTTTTACTAGACAAAACATGAAATGTCTCTCAATCTTACGGTCTGCAATGAAATGAATGTCAAAATAAAAGTTTCTGATTTGGGGTTGTAGGTAACAGGTTCTAAATAAACAACCTGCTTTATTTCGTGTATTTACTTATTTTACTTACTGTACCATTCAACGTTTAAGGTACAGAGAGTACAGCAGACAGTAAAGTGTAAAAAGATTTTTGATTATTAAATGGTATTCTACTGGGAATCTAGTTCACTAAGTACAATATAATAAAGAGAGCAATTCTTTTATGCCATATGCTTTGCAGTGGTGTGGAGTCAGGTCATTCTAACCAGGGTAACAAGTACATGCAAAATGTATTATTATTATTATTATTATACTTGGTAGTGGGCCCCAGTGTTAGCATGTCACATAAGATTTATAATTTTCACTACATCTTCTCAGCAAACTGAAGAATGTATTACATGTTTGTAGTTCATAAATAAACATCAGTGTCTATGTGCATGATAATTTAGCAACTTGCAAGACAACTTATAAGAATAATACAGCAATAGACCATTTTCAGGAAACGTTTCTCAGAGGATCAGGAAGAGCAAACTTGGCACATTAAGAAATTGTTGCATTAAAGGACTATTTATTCAATAAATTATGAAAAACATCAACTAGCAATGACATCTAGTTTTAAAAAAGCAGGACTTGCATGGAGACACGTAAATGGTAATTTGGTAGTCTGAAGCTCACATTTACTCAAAAATACACAAAATTGTACAAATGATCAGGTAACATCAGGCAAGCATATGGGCTTTTGCGTCCTGAGGCAAAGTTGTTATGATGGGTATGTGCAGTTACAGTTCACAAGGGGCAAGCATGAAACAGATCAGAAGACTTCATGACACCATCTTGTGCACAGCTACCGTGATAGTTCCGTGTGCTCTCACCAACACATTCCTGTAATAACAGACAAACAAGTTCAAATGAAACACACTGTATTGTTTACCATGCATGACACACACTCATTTCAGCCATGCAGTCTGCCTTAACAAACATTTGTAGATTAATGCATCATTAAAAAAAGCTCACTACATTTGAGTGTAATACTGTAATAGGATGCCACCATTGCGACAGTGTCAGCTTGTGACATTTCTTAAATAATACTACTGAAAAGGAAGCGTTTACACGTGTGATTGCACTGCTGCATGTGCATGCCGGATGCTTCGGAATTACGAATAAACATCTGTCTTTTAAAAGATAATAGAAGAATACACTTCCTGTTTTATCCAGAGTTACAGTCAAGGTTGAAATTGTTGGCACCCCTGTAATGTGTCAAGAAATTGAAGTATTTATCCCAGAAATATATTGCAATAACAGTTTCGTTACACACATTTGTTTCCTTTGTCTGTATTGGAACAACACAGAACAAAATATAAATATCTCCAAAAATGGGCCGGGCAAAATTGTTGTCACCTTTTCAAAATAGTGGGTAAATAACTTTGTTTCAAGTATGTGATGCTCGTTTAAACATAAAATTACATAAATTTAGTTTTTAATTAATAAAAAAATTACACATGAAGTCTGTGTGTGACACACTAAGCATGGAGAACAGAATGAGGAGAAAAGAACTGTCTGAGGACTTGAGAACCAAAATTG
>JAUZST010059557.1:0-23409 GCA_034779995.1 Parotocinclus haroldoi
ATTATTTTAAAATCAGATATTTGTAACAAATGACATAAAACAAAATATAGCATACAAGTATTATTATATTATAGTCTTATTCAGACTAAGGTAATGTAACTTTGGAAGCATGATGATTCTGTTTCCCTTCGATTAAACTTCGTCAGATTCAGCACATAAAATCAACTGAATATAAACAACAACATCCATTCTATCCATTTTTATTATTTAATGTGGAAACATAATAATTACATTTTAATCTGCCCTCAGACAAAAACTACTAAGTCTACTAAGTAAAGTGAGTGTTAGAATCTTAATATCAAACTCTTCAAAATAAAACATGCTCATTACTTACATTTCCAACAGAAAACCTCTCAGTTTATAATTAAAGTCACAACACCGATTACACTGTCCACCTTACCCCGGGATGGAGACCAGACCGGACTGTTGTGCCACACTACACACCACTACCCTCAGAGTAGATCAGATATCAGTGACAGACTGGGAAATTTCTGTACTGATATCACGGCAGTATAAACATGAATCCCACAAAGTTATGCTATACGTTACATGACCACATACAGTATGTCCCTGTTGAATTTTCCAAGAGCGTGATAATTAATCTAGAGTTGATCCCACAGTTACTTCTATGGCAGTCTCCACTTTTCTGAGAAGGCATACCACTAGAAAGAGGCACTTATTTTACTCTCCGATTCATCCCAAACGTATTGGATAGGACTTGTTTATTTGTTTTATTTAAAGTCCCATCAGCTTCAATGGCCATTCATGACAAGAGCAAGGCTAGACACGATTTAAAGCAACTGGACTTCGATCAGGGTTCTGTTCAAGCCAGTTCATTCCAGCTTATTGTTAGCCATTTTGTTAGTAGTGTGCCTGTTCCACCTTGTAATCCCAATCCATACAGCTTCTGGTGAACAGTTCCAAGATAGCTTGAGCTTGGTAGAGAGTGAAACTGTTAAGGCACCCAAATTGAATGCATTCCACTACTTATCAGTTCCATACTTTTGAGTTTGGGTTGAATACCGCCACTGGCCTACAACCCTCAACATTTCACAGTCACAGCATGGACAGATAATTGCAACACGTTTATAAGATAGCAGTGGCCTCACAACATGAGGTACACCGGGTTCAAGTCCTAGCTCGCTCATTACATGTGTGCTGTTTGCATGTTCTCCCCCTGTCTGTATGAGTCTCTCCGGAATATCATTTTTCCTTTCACATACCAAATACATGACTTATGCTTTTATGTCTCTAAAGTGTCCCGGTATGTGTGAGTGTGTTTTCATGTGCCCTGAAATGGACTGGTGTCCTATTTAGAGGTGGTTACCACCTTGTGCAAAGTTCTGCAGGTTAGGACCCAGCTACCAGTGACTCTGAATTGGATTAAGTGGTTATGGACTGTGAATGAGTGAGTCACTGTTCTGTCATGTTTCTTTTGTGACTGTATGGTTGATTTCATACACAGAACCTGGATATATAACCCCAAAACAAAGTTGGAATGGTTTGTAAAACGCAAAAAAAAATCCAGTGTTGCTTAAAATTACTTTGACTTTTATTGAATTGTAGGAAGCATAATCCCAGTATATTTCATGTTTTGTCTTATCGTCTTTATTTCATTTGTTAACAAACTAACATTCCAAGTCTAGATGGTTCTTTTGGTCTTTGGTCCAGAGCACACAGTGTCCATCTTTATCTCAAAATAATCCGAAACACTGATTCGTCAGAACACAGTACACTGTGTGATGGTCCATTCTAGATGCCTGAGCCCAGAGAAGTCGACGTCACGTCTGGACGTGGTTAATATACGGCTTTTTTTGGACAGTAAAGCTTGAAGCGGTATTTGTGAATGTAACTCTGTATCGAAGTGCTTTATAAATGTTTGGTAAAGTAATCCCTTGTCCATGTGGTTCTGTCAGTTATTGATACATGACGGTTCCTGATGCAGAGATGACGGTTTCAGTCTGAGAAATCACAGGTGTTCAGCTAAAGCTTGTGCCTTCATCCTTTGTACGCACTGAAATTCCTCCTAATTCCTTGAATTGTTTAATGATATCATGGGCTGCGAAGGAAGAAATATGCAAATCATTCCCAGTCTTTCCTTAAGGAGCATTTAAACCTTTCAGTCCTTTTCTCACACATGGAATATCTTTGATAAACTGGAGATCCTCTGCCCAGTTTTGCAATCAGCTGTTAAAAATCACATCATTTTTACATTAGCCTAGTTTTACATTAGTTTTTGTTTTCCTTACTACCAATCTACACCGCATTAAATAACCCTTTTAAAATGTGTTGCACGAATGCAGGGCTGGATGTTTATTAAAAAATGAAATCAGATCAAATTGTGTGCAATAAAACAAAAGTCGAAAGTAAATGTAAGGAACACTGCATGTTCTTTAGCTTTATTTGCATTTTCCATACAATACAGACACTGATTTGAGATTGTAAACCCATCTACCAATTAAAAGTGGTGTCCGTGTAGTTCTGAAATGCAGCCATGTACTGTTGTAATCATGTTTTATGGTCAGGTTTCAGACCATAATCTCAAATCCACTGTCAATATGTTTATCCCAGTACTGAGGTCTGCGGGGGCTTTTTTAAAGAAAAAAAAAGGCACATTTGACAAAACAGAACTTAAGATTTAACAAAAACAAAAAGCCTAGTCTTGAATATGAAAGCAACTCCACAGGTTGCACTGGCCTATAAGCCATTGCTAAAGAAAAACTCTTTGGGTAACAATCAAACCAATTTCTAACGTGGGACTGCGCTTGTATTTATTTAAGGTCTCTTTCCGATTGTGACAAAAACGAATTTACATCAATACTAGTCAGTCACATTCATACTGGGTCAATATAGAGTGGCCAGTTAACCTAAAGCATGGATTTAGACTGTGGGAGGAAACTAAGTACCTGAAGTAAAGCCAATTTTCGATTCTACCTATGGGTCCCTACTAACTTATTTTACGCTTCCAAAGGAAAATAAGCTTTTATTTTCCATTTAAACCTAACGTGAAAATGATTACTTGCCTTACAGATCTTAGGTTTATTAGAGATTACGTATGACCGGTAATAGCTCAGGTCACTTCCTAGGTCACTGCTTTAGTAGGCCTAAATTACACCGTGTTAAGCGTTGGACTTATAATAGGTTTAAATGGGAAGAAAAAAACATAAAAAGTATTACTTTTGGAAGTGAAATATTCAAAAATCAGAATCATTCAAAAGAATCAGAATGACAATCGATATAATGCTAACGATACCCAAGCCTACACGTAGAGGACATGGACCTCTGGACCTGTGAGGCCTAAACGTATATATTTGAACCATCGTCCTAGCTTATAAAAATGTTCTGCCTGGTGTTGTTTACATTCTTTGCTCCTGAACTAAGCACTTACACGCCAACTCAAGTCTTCTGCTGTGAGGATATGTAGTCTGAGATCTCTCTGAGATCGAACATGCCTACAGGCCGGATCACAATGTCTCGGTGTCTAGGTTCCTCACTGGTGAAATGAGCTTGTCTCACCCATTCAGAACAACCCAGAGTATCTCTTGTTTTGTCAGAAGTTTGAAGACAGTTCTTTAAGCGATACCTAGGATAAAACTCAAACTGAGTACGTTTACTCACGTAATTACTTATAGACTGGCTCTACGTTTTTGGATAAGAGCAGTCTGCCAAACAACTTAATGTAAATGATGTTTCTTATTTGAGGGTTTATTGTAATAAATCATCCCTAGACCTGGGTTGTGACAAAGTTACAGCACTTTTTGTACTGCTGGGAACAGCCTTTAAAGTCGCCCCAAAGAAAACATTTTGTATTTCCACTGACAACCATCAGATAAGATTTAAACATGGCTATAATTTATAAACCTCAAGCGCTCTGGTAGTTCTTCATTCAATTTTTTTTCTTTGCTGTTTGATGTACAGTAGCAACAACATGTTGTTCTGTCCTCAGGCCTGAGCAACGGGCAGCCATATAACAAGCGGTGTTTATTAGGGATTGGCACCGCACCGTGAGCAACGCTGGTGAGGAAATATTTGGGAGAACATAAATACGTCAAATAAAAGTCCTGAAACTGGGCTAAATCGAATCTGATAGGAAAGCAGAGTGAGATTCCATCCATTGCTGTGAATGATGCAGTGCTTTATTAAGTATGCTTTGATAGTACAGGGTTGGAACCCCGTTTGAGCTTCAGAAACGCCTTCATTCTTTCTTTCAGATTCAGATTCAACATGGTTCCACCCAGATTTTGGCACCATGCAGTTGATACAGATTTATGGACTGCAAATCTGTGAGGTGACTCTTTCGTCCCACCACATCCCGAAGATTCTGGAAAGAGATTCATGACTGTGGAGGCTATTTGAGTACAGCGAACTCCAACGTTCAAGAAACCAGTTTGAGCTGATTAAAGCACGGCCTTGTGAGTGGCTGGATTAGATATTCGTGAGCAGGTGTGCATAAATAAGGCGTATTTGATCTTAAAAAGAAAAACAAACAAGTGAAAATGTCATGTTGATTTTATTAGGTTCAGTTTCATTCAGTTGGCAAAAAACAACTTTTGTCCTGAAGACAACCAATTTAGAAATACCATCTGAGAATCTATAAAACAAGTACAAAATAAAAAAATATTCAAACAAAAAAAAAAAAAAATACAGTAGACACACCACAAAGATGCAGAGTAATATATTGGTGCCCCTCAATTTCTTTTTTTTTTCTTAAAAAAAGAGCAACAAAAATAAATCAATCAAATAATATTTACAATAAATGAGGAGTATTTACATTAGGGTAGTTCAGTAACACACAAAACAAAACGTCCTGTTTGTCAAATTTCACTTCATGAAGCCTACGCAATAAATAAGTTAGTTTTATAGGAAGGACCAGGTAGCCCTTCTCAAATAAATGAAAAGCGCAGCCAAATTCAGGTCTTGGGCAACCAAATGGTAAATTGTTACCTGCTACTAGAGTAAACATTCCAGTTACATTTTTAGTATCATTTCTTCCATCTAGAAACCTGTTATGAGAAAGAAAACCCCAGAAGGCACTTGAAGACGAAATTTGTTCCTATGGTGTTACTTCAAAAGAACAGTTTATGCGGTCTTATACATTCAAACTAAAGCACCAGTGACATTAAGAACTAAACGGCCTGCATGCTCGCGTGTATATATATGAAGAGGTTCTGTACAAATCATCCGGCTGTCTGCATCCCATTAATATTCCCCTCGTTCCATTTATGTGTGGCCGTTCAATAATTCAGGCCGTAATTGCAGCTCAGTAGCAGAACATTATTATCCCTTTTCAGAAGCTATAAATACGTCAGCTAGCAGTCTCGGAGTGAGCCTCGGACGAAAACAGAGCGATCGGAGGAAACAGTTTTGGACACAGTTACTCGATCCAGTGGCGTTCGAACGCGTTTTCCAGTCGGATTCAAGTGCAATATAAAGCGCCTGTGGTTCATAGCGATTTCGAGCTTTCAAAGACTCGCATAAATCCTTTGTTAATTCCGGTTTCAGATGTTTAAAAATAGCTCCGCACACCATCGTTTCCCATGTAAGTACGGATAAGCAGAACAAAGATTTACTGTTTGGTTAGTGGACAGTGAAGAGTAGGAAGGGTGTAGATGTGTTACTGATTTCAGAGAATCTGGGAGCTTTTCTTCTAATAATTACAGGTGCAAGGGTAGGATCGTATATTATTATAGGATTAAAGGTATCCTATGTACTTTCTGGCCACTAGTGGCACTGCAGAATGGTTAACACTAGATTAGATTACATGTAGTTTACATTTTTGCTTTCGAAAATGATTTTGCCATTCACTGGATTGACTCAACTGATATAGCCTTACAAGCCAAGCAATTGTGGGTTAAGGGTTTTGTTCAAGGACCGAAGAGTGTGAGGTTGACGGAGGCGAGATTTGAACCCTAGACTGGCCACAGTCCAGTACCTTAACTGCTAGACCACCACAGTTTATTACTAATAAACAGGCGTAGGATGCCAGTCCATCAAAAAAGACTCGGCCATTAAACTTCATCTACGTCTGGTACAAAGACACTTTGTCTCGGCTCGGTGGTAAGAGCCAACTGAGGTTCGAATCCTGCATGGGGCTTGTAATGTAAAGGCTGTTGATTGAGGTGTATGCAATCCCTGTGCTGGACTGGCTTAGACCGTCACCGGGTTAAGTGCATTGGGGGGGGAGGAACAGGAAGAAAGTTAAACCCATTTGTTTTGTACCCCACTCTATTTCAATCCCTGATTTACAATGGGGATCCAACTTATACTGGGAAGTTTAATACACAGGGTGAGTCAAAAGTCACAGGACACCCTTTTTTATTTGAGAAGCAAAAGGCAAAATGACATATCTGAATAACCCAAAAAAAGTAATGGTCATCTTTTAGGCAACTGATGTATATTAATGTTAAACTTGGAGAGTTGGGATTTTACCTTCTTCTCTTGGGGTGAGGATTTCCTCGAATGTTTGTTGTATTCCTGAAAGTAACTAAAAAAAAGGTTCACTTCTCCCTACGACTTGAATTCGGTCTCGATTTTTGGAGGTGACAGATTCGGTCAGCCTTAAAAACCCTACAACATAATCTTGAAAGCCACCATATTGGATAAAGGACAATTTTTTCCCAATGGGAAAAAGTGGTCACGTAGTATATCAAAGCAGACCAGAATTATCTGAGAAATTGATTACTACAATCAGATTTGCAATATCTATTGCCATTCAAACGATAAACACAAAGAGTTAAAAACTTTTGTTGTTCGTCACAGGTAACTGAAGATGATTCTGTTGTCCAGGGAACACAGCTGCCATATCATAGCAACAGATTTCATCAACAAACACCTAGAAAGATCTACCAATTTCCACACAGCACTGTTACATCCCACATAGCCAAATTCAGAGGAACCAGGACTCAGGTCCTGAAGAACCGGTACCGACCAAGAAACCTCAACAACGGTTTTGGCAACCTTTTTACAAAGCAGTGTGTGACATATCCTGTGACCTTTGACTCACCTTGCATACTGTATATGCACATATCATGTGACCTACCTCAAGCATGCTTAATACCATACATGACCGTTACCTCGACTGTTCCTCACTACATTTCCCAGAGCCATGTGACTCCCCTACATCCCTACACACTACACTGTTCCAAATCGAGCACAAGGAGAGTATTAGGTAGTATATCTTAAACATGCCTGAAACAATTACATTAAATTCAAGATGGGCAAAGACGTTAACACACATCTTATTTTATAATAAAGTGTTAAATATTCCATGTTATTTATTAAGTAATATATTGAAGAGTGAAAAACTAAATTCTTGTCACGGCTGAGGTTTTTTCTCCCTGCACTTACTCCTTACATAACGCACTGCTGAGCATCTCACTTAGCACCGGAGAGTATGAGAGAGTATCGTTGGTTTAAGAAAGCGGGGGGAGTACCTGTACCAAGTGTTTAAAGCATGTGCAATCCAGTGCAGAGATCGTTATCTTAACGATAATACCTGTTCAGTGGCCGATCTTGAGATTCATCAATCAAATGAAAACACCAGGTTGAAACGACCCTAAATTTTCCCGAGGAAACCGTTTTACGGTGGAAACGTGAACGAGAACAACCCTACTATTTTGGATCCCTTTTAAACTGGCTACTGACTAGTCCTCACTGCAAGTGTTTCTCACGGCTGCAGGCCGGCGTATCAATTTGTACAAAACAAATAAATAAAAAAAATAAAAAAAACACAAAGCGGATAAAAGAGCGATATATGGGCACGTTTTGAAAATCCCCTGCACCTTTGAATCCCTGTTAGAAAGTGATGGGAAGAGCGTGTGGAGGACAGTTTAGAAAGGCAGCAAATCATAGCCGTGCCGGAGGAGCAATTACAAAATGTTTCTGAGCTTGTTCACACATGAGAGGAAAGAGTTCACCCTCATGCAGAAGGCTCGTCCAAATATGAACACGTGCTGTTGTAGTACAGGTCTGTACAGAATGAGTGAGTGTGTGTGTGTGTGTGTGTGTGTACGTGTACGCGTACGCGTACGCGTGTATATTGTGATTGTCAGTATAAGTGTGTGTGTAGCTTTCTCCTTTGTATGAATCCAGTATTTTCCTATAGGAACCCCTGTCGATTTGAAGGACAGCGTTTAGTTCTGGTGCCTCTTCATGTGCAGGGCGAGATGGTCGGAGCGAGAGAAGCTGCGGCTGCACACGGCGCACTGGAACGGCTTAGCGCCCGTGTGTTTTCGGAAGTGGCGCGTCAGTTCGTCGGAACGGGCAAATCTCCAGTCACACCCATCCCATGTGCACCTATACGGCTTCTCGCCTGGAACAACAAGAATGCACAGCCGATTAATTTCACGCTGGCCAAAAATAAATCCTGCCATTACTCGATCTGTAGTTTGGTTTTTTTTTTTTTAGCCCCACCAAAATGATAAACCAAGCCAAAAATGTTAACCTAGGTCACGTTGCCCTTGTTTTTGTTCCGACGCTGTAACCACAGCAACTGACACCTGCACCCGGTAATGCAGATACAATCCGTGACATCTACAGGTAGGTTCAAATGGAAAAGAAATCCGCCGAGATGAAGCTATTCAAAACGAAGCAGTGCGGCACACTAAGGCCGGCCTGTCAAGATCAAATGCGTGGGCTGGCATAGGAAAACAGAGCGCCGACGGAGTGTTTGTCTTTCCCAAGCGTCGGTTTCAAACGTTTTCAAGCCAGTTCTGCAAAAATCAAACAAAAGGGCCGTCTTTCTGAAACGGAGCCCTTTTGATAATCCCTGCAGCGAGCCAGCTTAATGCACGCGGGTAAAGTATGCGAGTCGGCAGAGAAAACATGGGGTTAACCCGTGACAGGTTTATCCTGGGCTGACAGGGCCACGAACCTGACAAATTCATTTAAAAGACAACGCTGCTCCGAGCCAGCTTTTTAAAAACGAGCACTCGCTGGGCTTCCTGTTTCCAAAAGTAACGCGAATTAACATCGATTAGACAACCCTAGAGCTTTGGTAGAACGCCATATTCTGCTTGTCAGGCGAGAGTGAAATGATGGAGGCAACGTGACTGGGCTGTAGTAAGAACCGTACACGTAATTCGTACAACAAAACCTAGAGTCGAAGCCTTTATTTCCATGTTACGGCCATAGATTTTTTTCATTTTTTTTCTTTTTAAGCAAAAGCCAAACATTTTACGCGCCAGTAAGACGCATCAATAGTCTTGAAGCTCCATCCTGTGATGAGTCACACAACAATATTTCATGGCCTTTTCTGTTTGTTTTAACACTCTTTCACTGACACGTTGGATTTAGTTTTCGCTTTAGGTAACAATTTCCTACTTTAGCCACAATGCCATTCATCTACACCCCCACAGCTTACCAGGTCATCTCAGCTGAGTGACTGCATTTAAGGCCAGCTTTTGTTGTCTGGTCTACTAAAAAATTTGAGTCAAACAAAGCCCTTGCTCTTTTATCTCCAGGTGTAACAATGAACTCTTATGACTTATGGTCAATATGGCCCAAGCTTTTTCTTCAGTAAGCCTACAACTGGATTCAGATAACCACACGGAAAGAATTACAATTTGAAACACAATGCTAGATCAACACAGTACATCAGAAACACTTAATGCAAACATATTCAGCGCTCATATTCAGTTGAGGAAATGATCCTGAATTATGCAATAACCGAGCTACTCCAGTAAACATACATTACATTACACATCCCACAAATGTTTGAGGTCATACTTATACATAAAGTGGTGCTTGAACGTTTAAGAAAAGTTTTTTTTCTATATATTCACACAAAATGACCTTAAACATGTTCAAATTTTATACAGGTTATAAGAGTAGATTTAAAACACGATTAAACAAAAGGGACAGAAATATTCGACTTTGTCAATGATTTACTAAGGAAAATGATTCATATCTGCATATCTTTGTGAATAGCAATAATATGTAAACCTTCGCTTTCAGTATTTAGCGTGATCCCAATTAAGCAGCAATAACTAAAACTAAATATTTCTAGTAATAGCTTCAGTCTTACACATCAGTTTGGAGATATTTAGCCCATTACTCTGTACGGAACAGCTCTAAAATGTTAGTGGGTTTCCTCACATGAACTACGATTTCTCCTGCATTAAAAGACAGGGCTTTGGCTTGGCCATTACAAAACATTAATTTCAGTTCTCTTTAAAGACTTGAGTGTTTTGTCTTGCTGCACTACCCACTTTCTCTTGAGCTATCACTGACAGGCAGATATCCAGATTTTACTTTAGAATCTTGCTGGAATAATTCAGAACCCACTCCTCCATCGCCATGTTGCCAAGCCATGCTGCCCAGATTCAGCAAAGCAGGTTCAAACCACGATACTACCACCACCGTGTTTCAAAGGTAGGGTAAGGTTCTTATACTGGAAAGCAGGGTTTTCTTTCTCCAGACGTATCATTTTTCTATTATGGTCATACCTGTCCACAAATTCAAAGGCTTTGTTTGTACCATCAGATCTGTGTTTTTATAAATAAATTAAACAGGGTGCCCACTCACACCAGTTTGTTCACAGCTATTCTTAGACGTTCACATGCTTTTGTCAATCACATATGAACTGTTGGATTAATTTGCTCAATAAATAAATTGCTACGTATAATATTTTGTCTCATGTGATTAAATGGGTTTTCTACCTTCACATATCAATCTCTTAGGCCTTGTATGAAACCTGATGATTTAAGTCATATATATGGAGAAATATAGAAAATTCTTAAGAAAACATCAGAACACTATTGCAGACCAAATACACCCACTTATGACAAATAGTATATCCTAAGGCTTTCCTTCAGCAGGGTAATGCAGCCTGCCACACTGCAAACATTGTTCAGTAATGGTTTGAGAAACACGACAGTGTTCAAGGTGTTTATTTGGCCTCCGCTTTCTCCATATCTCAATTGGTTTAAGCAGATTCTGTGGGACGTGCTAGACGAGCAAGTAGATTCCTGGTCCTAACCTCGTAACGTACAGGACTGCTGAAGTATGGGTGCCAGGTACCATTGGATACAACAAGCGTCAGAACAAGGTTGGACTATATATTATGCATGATATCACATTGTCAGCACATGAAACAGTCAGTTTTAGGCGATAAATTATTTATGTTATAAATAATGTAAGCTTTCCATTTTTCTAACTGTATATTATTAAACTGGGCTCTCTCTAATTCAATTCATTAAACTTGCATAAGTATGCCAGTCTGCTTTCTTATTACTTATTTTTAGATGCCAAAAATGACATTAAAGACTACTTTTTAAAGGATATTTTCTTAATGATGGACAGGTAGGGTTTTTTATTGAAAAGGTTTACATTTGCCTTAAACTACGAACAAAACATTTATAGAAGATGAACTTAGAACATTAGCAATCACCAGATACAGCAGTCTAGAAGAAAATACACATTCTACTGCTAGAATTAAAGAAAGTACTTAAAAATTTAATTTAATTAATTAATTAATTAATTAATAAAAAAAAACATACATACACATACACACACACACACACGTGTATTATATTAAAAGACACCATTAGATTTGTTGTTTTCGCAGTAACAAAATAGCCATATATAACACACTGTCAATGACTGGAGGCCTTTTAACACCGCTCCCCTTCCCAAAAGTGGTTTCGTGGCTCTTACCTCTCAAAAAGACCATTCCTGATCAAACAGACTGTACAAGGATAAACTTAATAAAGCTGTCGGATACTGCCATTACTCAAATTTAAGAGGTTTCCTATTTAAGAGCTGCTACCTATAGAAGCTGCATACAAACTGCCTGTATATAAAAACTGATTAATAATTATATATGATCATTATACAGTTTCTACCATGGCATATTTAGTCTCATGGTGACCCAAGACTTTCGCACAGTATTGTATATAACCCTCACATTTAAGACATGGATCTAAACGGATTTCGGTTTCATACAGAAAACCAATTAGCTGTAAACACTACACAAGCGTAAGTGTAAGCACAGGTGCAGGTGAGGGGAGACCCAAATGGGGAATCCTGTAATGACTTGTTTTGGCGAGTCCATCTCAGCACATGGCATGCCCAGGGGGCTTTTCTTCCCCTCTCTCCCGAGACAACGTATCGTAGGTGATTATCGGGTCATTGTGAAGCCTTATTCAGGCATTAGAGAAGTTAAAGAAAAGAAAAAACAGACAGAACCCATCCTGCTTGTTGTACCGGTTAAAACAACCTGCTTAATGCAGTGATGAGGTGGATAATTTGGATTCTCAAACAGTTCGGAATTAGAGAGGCAGCAGAGATAACTTAATCCTTTTACAACTGAATGCGTGTGTGTTACTGCTATGACAACATTAATGGCTAAGTAAGGCTTAGAAAAAGAGGAAGGCAGCAAGAACACAGGGTGTGTTTGTATTTAACGGATCTGTTATTCACGAAGGACATAATAGGGAATACTAATATAACCATTAAATAGAGGGATCTACATTTTAACCGGCAACTGAATATAAGCCATGAGTATCATGGAGTGAGACTGAGGAATGAGAGTTATTGCAAAATTGCAATCAAATGTTAAGATATGCATGTGCTTCATTAACAGTTACAGGTTACTGGATTAAAAAGTACAAATCCACTGGTTTAGAGATCCAGTTTGTCCCACATTAAGATATATTTTGACATATAAACCTATATTTAAACATATTTCATATAGGCAAGCAAATGAGAAATCTTCTTTACAAGTTACTCATCGAATGTGCTTAACCCTTTTTTATTCTTTTTTTTCTGTAATAGCTTGGTTTGGCTCTTTAAATACCAATAATTAAGAACAATAAAATACAGTTATATAGGGGAAGGCTTAAGTTATTCAAACTTAAAGGATCTGCACAGTACTTGAACGTTTCCACATTTTTTGGCGTTATGATGCTCTTAAATGGGTTGTTTTCTATTTAAATGACGCGTTACGGTGGTACCCTAAGACTAAGTTTTATTGTCAATTGAATAAATCTGTTCTAGAACCCCAGATCTTAAGATATTTGGGACCACAGTCACCAAGAAAACCATTGGTAACACATTACTCTGTAATCGATTAAAATCCTGTAGTGCCCAAAAGGTCCCCCTGCTCAAGAAGGCACATCTGCAGGCCCATCTGAAGTTTGCCAATGAACACCTGAATGATTGTGAGAGTGATTGGGCGAAGGTGCTGTGGTCAGATTAGACAAAAATTTTGCTCTTTGGCATTAACTCAACTCGCCATGTTTGGAGGAAGAAAAATGCTGACTATGACCCAAAGAACACCGTCTTCACTGTCAAGCATGGAGGTGGAAACATTATGTTTTGGGGTTTTTTCTCTGCTAAGGGCACAGGACTACTTCACCACATCAATGGGAGGATGGTTGGCGCCATGTACTGTAAAATCCTGAGTGACAACCTCATTCCCTCCATGTGTGCAAACCTCATCATCAACTACAAAAAAAAACGTCTGACTGCTGTGCTTGCCAACAAGGGTTTTGCCACAAAGTATTAAGTCTGGATTGCTAGAGGGATCAAATACTTATGTCTCTCTGCAAAATGCAAATTATTTGTATATATGTTTTTTACTATGTACTTATCTGGATTTTCTTTTAGATATTAAACCTACCCTTAAAATTATAGCCTGTTCATACCTTACTTACAAAATCAGCATAGGATCAAATAATTATTTCCCCTACTGTATGCCGCTATTCCTAACAAATTCATAAATCTGGTTTGACAACTGACATAAAATGCAGAAGCTATGACGTGTAGGTACGGGACCGTCAGCGTAGGTACGAGGTGCAACCTGGGACTACTTTTTGTTATTGTCGTCGCGGTTGTGTCAGGTAAGTGTGTAGGACCGCGTGCGTGTGGTGTCAGTGTGTACTCACGTTATCCTGTGACTTACGCTATGTTTGCGTATTTACTGTTACGTTCGACCTTTATTATGGCTCCCATGCAAACAATTAAGGGAGAAACTCCCACAAAGATCGCTCGTTCTCTAGGGTTCAGTCGATGGACTGTAGCCACCATTATAAAAGTGAATTCTTCTGTTTGTTTTTTTTTTAACAAATTGTTTACTGATAAGAATGCAGTTACGGATCTGCACCATAGCCTGGGGACTGACTGCATTTACATACAATAAAAAAATTAGGGCATATTGCAAAATAATTAGCAATCTGCACTAAGCGAGCGTTATTGTGAGAGACCTGTTCCCATGTTTCATTTGGAAAGAACACACAAGTAACTGTAATAGTCCTAGCTAGTGGGCCGAGTGCCGAACAAATGGCAAGTGTGGAGGCTAATTTTTTGTGGGGCAAAAAAACTAATTTGACAAGTTGTGAAGTGGTTGAGTTCTGAGCTATGACTGAATAAAAATACACTGCTCATACAAATCTTTTTAAATACAATATAATAATTTTTGTGATATATAATAAACTATTGTTTCTCAGCAATTTAACTGTGAAAAGCAGATTTTTAACTGACACAATGCCTAATTAAACAAAAGCAAAAGTCTGTGTATTTGGTCCCAGCACCTTTTAGTGCAACTACAGCTGCAAATATTTCAGGATGGGTTACGACTAGTTTTGTAAATCTGGATCCTGAAATCTCTGCCCTTTTTTCCTGGTGAAACTGCCTGAGCTCTATCAAACTAATCAAAGACCTTCGGTGAGTAACCGTTTTTCAAATCGTGACCCAAATTCACAATGGAATTGAAGTGTGGGCTTTGACTTGGCCTCTCTAATACAACAAATGGTTTTAAAACGCTCTTGCCTAGCTACAGCATTACACTTAAAATCCTTGTCTTGTCAGAAAGTGAACCTCCGCAGTGACGGACCTGTGTAGTCACAACTTGTTTTTGTGTTTGAATCAGTTCGTTAAATTTGGTAAATTGAGTTTCCTCATAGGTAACCATTGCGGAATAGTTTGTGTAGATTCATCACGCTATTTCACAAGTCGATTTCAATTTCAGGCTCTAACAAGTTCAAGAGGTCAAATATTTACGTAAGGAAGACCATATTCAATCTGCTTTGTTCAGGTGGCGGAAGAGCCGTTTCATACCTTTTTAGAGGGAACTAATGTGACCTGAAAACCTGAAAGTTGTTCGGAAAAACAACTTTACTTGATGTTCAAATTCACAGGTTAATTGTTTGTCCGGAGGTCCTCAAAATCCATAAACTCCTTTGTAGTGAATCTAAATATTGGTCAGCATATGATATATTTAATCAAATTCAACCCCAATTTCAAACCCAGTCGCTCCGAAATGACCCGCCACCTCATCAGTTCTGTGGTCGAGACGACTCCCTTATCTAATCATGGCAGGGATTGAGGGAATAAAATTTACGGTTTGTTTGGTGTCATAAACGATCTACCGAGGGCCGATTGCTGGATTTGCTTTTCTTCACACTCAAGGCCATGCTGAGGAGTGTGTCCATTTTACAGCGCCGCTTGCAACACCTTAAACTTCCGTGACCTGGAGCTCAGCTTCGCACGCGGCCAATTACGCCAGGGACAAAAGTTAAAACTCACATCGGGCCGACAGTGTGGGATAGCTTTCAGGCTGCATGCGAGAATGAGCGCTAGGGCATGCCAAGCGCTCGGTCCTGCCTAGCAACATGACCCGAAACACCCAAAATAAAGAAGCGGCGCTGCTGCGACAGGCCCAAATAAAACCTGCTTTAATTCAGGGGGGGGGGTGAAGAGAGAGAGGAAAAGTTCTTACCAGTGTGCGTCCTCAGATGAGCTTTCAGATGCGACGACTTGGTGTAAACCTTCTTGCAACCTGAAGCACACATAGACACACAGTCTGTCACGGTAATCTTTCGCGTTGGTTTGACGGGCAGCTAACAGGCCAAAGCACGATACGAATAAGAACGCAGAACGAGATGGGACTACGTGAGAACGTTTTCTTTGGCTTCAGTCATGTTTCCATTCCATTTGTGCTGCTAAAACCATCTCATCTCGTTAGCTGCAGAGCCCCCACCCCCCGGCTCAGCTCACTAAAGCGGTGATGGGTTCTAAATTGCGGAGCGTGCCGTTTCAGATGAACTGCTTAGAGTAAATGCACTATTAATGGTGTCGTGAGACTGGCCTGGTTTACAATTTGGTCGGTCTATTCCACGCAACAGGATTCAATACCAATCGGAGCCTGACGTCAGCTCCTTCGCATTAATTCAGCCTGGTTAAAAGGCTTTGGCTGGGCCTGAATTATTCAACAGCCAGTTGCTTTTGGTGAGGAAGCGATGGAGGGCGGAAGAGAGCGCTCAGGCAAGAGAGTGGACAGAGGATGGTTGATTTATTATGTAGATCTGAATATGATAGAGCCTCTAAAACTAAAACACTTAAGAGTGAGCGAAGGCAACCGGTGCGTTTATAGCAAATTTGTTTATTACTCGGGTTTTATGAACTCGGGACTCGAACTCAAAGCAAGAGGTGAAATTGTCGGCAGTTTAAGATGCAGACTGTAGCCGCTAGGTACGGTGGATGAAAGTGAAAAACAAATCAATTTATTTTAAAAATTAGAGAAATCTGCCTTAAATATAGAGAAAAATGCCTAAAATAGTATATTAATGAATACATTTCTGCAATCAGGCTTAACTGCAAAATATTTGTTGATTTTTTTTTTAATTGATTTCATAATTCAGATTTATTTTGTTTCTTTAATTATTTGTTCAGTTCTTTCCTCATTTACTCGTCAGGTTTCGAAACCATAGTTGGTTAGTTAGAAGTGAATCCGCTCATTTACTGAACGCAAAGAAATCGATTAACAAACAAGCTTTGGGTTACGAGACGGTGGTAGGATTGAATACCTGGGAAATCGCAGTGGTGTATCCGCCTCTTCTCCAGGTCAGGATTGGTCCTGCGGTTGTAGCGGATGGGCATGCCCCCGGCGCTGCCCGCCGTGGGCACACGCGATGGCGTGGCAGCTGGGTGGGCAGGCATGTGGGAGGCCATTTTGGACGCAATCGTAGCGGCGTAGGATGGCGGCGGGGTCAGGTTGTGCAGCAGCTCTTTCTGGCGGTCCGGGCTACCCGGTTCGGAGGTGGGCGGCGAGGGCGGAAGGTAGGAGGCTTTGACCTGGGTGTGCCCCTGCGCAAAGTGACCCGGCGAGGCGAGCGCGTATGCGGAGGCAGGCACTGTGCAGTACGGCTTGGCGCCCGTCTGTGGAGGTGCTAAGTGCATGTCGTGGAAGGAGGGCACCTCAGACGGCATGCCGTGAGCGTGAGAGTCCGACACAGCCTGAATGGGAATGTCTAGCTCTGAGCTGAGCAGCTGGAACAGGTGGCCTTCCTGGGGAAGCTCGAAAGAAGGCATCTCCTGCTTGACAAAGACGCCATTGGAAGCATCAGGCGCCTCCATGCTGGGGCATGGCGCAGAGCCAGAGCTGAAGATACTGGTGAACTCCGGTAGAGCAGGGATGGGACAGTCTGGGGAGAAGCTCGAGTTCACCGGTTTGTCTTTCACCTGGCTGGGGACGGCCGGCCGCTGTGGGCGACACAGGCTTGTGCGCATGTAGGCGATGTCGGGCAGGTAGAGGTTCATATTGATGCTGTACGGGGAACCGTGCTCGTCGCAGAAAAAATCCACCGAGCTGTCGTGGCACTGCTTTTTGGCCGCCGGGGAATCCTGCGACTGAGGCGTCAGGTATTTGTCCATCTCAAGCTTTGCCTGCAGGGACACAGCAAGAGAAGGGGTTTAAACACTCACACAGACACACAACAAAGAAAAAAAAAAACAAACAAAAAAAAAAACATGAAAACAGGAATGCATACATTATGGGGAAACAAACAAACATGCTATATATTTCAAAGTTTAGACGAACACAAGCAAAGGCCAGTGCCATCTGTAACCTCTAAAAACCTGTTGCTGAACTGGTTTCAGAATCGTATTCACCTGTTTATTTATTTATGGCTTTTAAAAGTCATCTTTAACCTTTATAGGCTCCTTTCATGGCACGATAGGGTTAATCCTTTCAGACTCTTCCCCCATCCTTTGATTTTTCCTTTTATGTTTAAATGAAGTCTTTCAGTTTAATATGTTTAAGGAAGTCCGTGACAGTGGTTGCTTTGTCTTTGTGGCTGAACGTTTGGATCCAGAAAACATCCACGAATGCATGCTACCAAGCAGGTGACACCAGGTACATGCCTGTGGATCAGTTTTAAAATAAACCTTTGATTACGAGGCACTTCGGCACCTTTAATCTCAACCATAAATTAAAGCAGCACACTAAAAACGAGTGCTGGCCAATAGAAAGTACAATACAGCAATCATATTCCACAATATAAACTCAATCATTTTATTAGGTACACCGCCTTGTTAGTACAGTCTTTGTCCACTTTATTAGCTCCACTCACCATATAGAAGGACCCTGTAATTCTTTACAGGTTTCCCTACAGACTTTATTATTCGTCCTTACTCTATTTTCTAATGGTCAGGACCCTCACAGATCGGGTACACTTTGGCTGAGAATCACTCAGCACTGCAGTGAGAGTGATGTGCTGGCGTTAGTGTGTTTAACACTGGTTTGAGTGGATCAGACAGCTCAGCGTCATTACCGGACTGAAAATAATCAACCAACCAAAAATTTCCAGCCACCCGCATCCTGTAGACAGCGTCCTGTGAGCACTGATGAAGGGTTAGAGGACGATCGATACAAACTGTGCAACAACAGATAAGCTTTAGTGTGTCTGACTTTACAAATGCAAGGTGCAGCAATAAAGTGAATGTCTCCAAGAAAATGGACAGCGAGTGACTGACGTGTCTGATCCACTTCTGCATTGCTTCTATTTTGTAAGGGCGAAAGGAAACAAGGCGTACTTAATAAAGTCATCAGAGAGTGCCTGTTCCCGAGACCATGCTGAGAGGCGTCAGTAGCTTCTCAAGACAGATCAAGTAAAATTAGTCACTCCAACAATTTAGCATACCGTCCAAATCCTTTTTAATGGCCTGGTTTCAGTAGAGCAAATGACACTTGCGTTATTGCGTTGCGATGTAAATGTTTGGGTTTGTTCTACCTGTCACACTTTATCAGAAAGCCATTCTTTGTGAAGCGTCTGTCAAAACAGTGCCAAGAAATATTCTTTTAAATATACATCATTCCCTATAATGCATACAGAAACAGCAGAGTGAAAGCTGGATAGAATTTGTACTATGGTCCCGGGATGTTTGAGCACTTTAGACTGGGGTAAACCTCAAGTAAACCTGAAGTTTAGGGTAAAGGAAAAGCACACGCACCATCAAGAGCAAGTGGTATTTCAGGTCTAATTATGTTGACTACTTTTATGTACATTCCCCCTGTGAAGATTTAGCACTCACAAAAACTAGGGGTTATTTAATCATGGGATATTTCCTTGCTATGAGCAGTTTACGTATATTACCTTTGAATATGAAATCAGCCGAAATTCTAAAAGCTCATGAACCCTTAAAAAAAAGGGTCAGGTTTAGCACCACTGAACAGACGGAGAGACGAAACCGGTGGGCTGCAGTCATCAGCAAAACATTTCTCAAGCAGCCTTCAGAATGGATCTGCTACATTCCCTGCTGCACTGTAAAACACAGCTCATGCATAGCGCGGGCCCAAAACAGACTTCTGCTGACACGCGGAAAGCTTCCCTAGCTCAGCTTTTCCACATAAACATCACCTCATTATCATCAGACCGCAATCAGCGGGGACCGGCCCCATCAAGCCGGGCTTCGTCTCCTCGCTCCAGGAGGAGTAAAAGTGAGCGCCCGGGTGACACACCGGAATGTCGGCGCTCCCGAAATGAGTGGCTATTTCTGGATTCAGATCTTCCAGCTGTTGGATCTCATAAACGGGATTTCTGATTGGGGGGCTCGCGTTGCTGGGAAGTTTTAGTACGGGGGTAGTCGTGCATGAATGGGGCCCGAGAACAAACCATGTCCAGGCATAAACAAACATGCTGGTACTGCTAAGGAGCGCACATGGATAACATGGGCAGCTGAGATACAGAGTCAGGCGCACCTTGTACTCATCCAAAGCGATATGGCAATAGGAATAAGACGTGCATTATTACCTGCGCGTATTCGTGCGCCAGTCCCCGATCCGAATCGCAGAACAGCGCCGATTCCTCGTGGAAGCCTTTCATTAACGGCAGAAAGTCGTCATGCCCCGTTGCGCCCGTCGGTAACAGCGTGGCTGCCATAACGGCCCGGTCTGATGGACGGCGGCGGCGTCCGCTAAACAATTCCTGGTAGCGCTGCGGAGACGAAGGGAGACAGCGAGCGCGTGGCGCATGGACCGAAATGGCCAGGCGAGTGCGTGCGTGTAGCAGAGACGGTGTGTAAAGTCTACAACCCGCGCGCCCTTCCTTCCTCGCGGCGGATCACGGTTCTGCCTCCGCCCGTCTTTCAGGCCCTCCGTGATATGTGAGGCTGCTGAATGGGCGGGGCGAAGGCAACCGCAAGTCAAACGCCTCACCTCTCCGCCTGAATCCCAGTAAACACCAGCAGCAAAACAGTTCTGGTAGCACCGCTTTTTTTTTTTTTTTTTTTTTAAAGAAAGCAGGGATTCCGAAATGAGGGGCAAAACCAGTGATTCTTCACCTAAACTGAATAGAGCGGAAAACAGACAACTCATGCCTTAATGCTGTATAAACTAGGGATTTTTAATATTACTATTAAGGAATAATGTGTTATAGAACCCACCTGGGAATCAAGGCAGTCCCCTTCCAAATTAAGAGCTCAACAAGGCTAGAAGTGTATTTTAAGCTCTGCATAAGCACGTTTTTGCTGATCACCCTGGGGCATTTCCTGACTACTTGTACTGGAACATAAACAGAATTTATAGGGGCACAGCTGTACCACTCCGCTTGCCAATCAATTCAATGCGATTCAATTCAATTTTATTTCCATAGAACTTTTTACAATAGACAAAGCAACTTTACACTGATACATGAACAACTGTCACAAACTGGATTCTATTGTCCCTGATAAGCAAGCCAAATGGCAACAGTGGCAAGGAAAAAATCCCTGAGATTAAGAGGAGCCAGACTCGGAAATGAAAAGCATCCTCATTTGGGTAATAAACATCATTATGAAACAAACGTTTAAATGAAAAGATGTAAAATGTGTATGCAGAGATGGGAGAATGAGCATCTTCGGCATAGCTGGTCGTTCCGTCTGATATCATCTCCCACAGCAGGGTCACTGTTGGAGCGAGAATCTTGGCAGAAAGAGGAAATGAATTAGACATGATCTTTCATAGGGACAAAAATGTGCAGAAAATCCAGCCTGTTAAACAACAAATAGATGAAGTGATTTAACACTAAAGTGAATGTTACTCTGCCACGGATGAGAAATGAAAAACAAATATATACCACATCTTTATATTAATTGCAGCACGAGGGACCTGGGTCCTCCTCGTGTCAGCGTGGTTTACTCTGGGTACTCCAGTTACCTCCCACAGTCCAAACACGTGATAGGTTAAGTGGAGTTACTAAAGTGCCCTTAACATTTGAGTCTATGTGACTTACAATGGATTGACTCCCTATGTCACCAGCAGGAAAATGTGAATAAATAAATTATTTTTGAATAATTTAATAAAGCCCTGCTCTAGTATAGTATAGTGTGTGTGTGTGTGTGTGTGTACACACACACACACACACATGCTCACACCAAAACAAAGAGCAGTATATAATATTGTATGTATATAAGTATATTTCATTAGTGGATTTTTTTCTTCTGAAATATCCCCTATTTTTTGTGAGAATTGTGTATTTATATATTATACACTGCTCACAAAATTAGGGGGTATTTCATTAGGGGATTTTTCATTTTACAACATGGAAAAAGAAACAAAAGAAACTGGCTGACTGAAAGCTTTAAAAGTTGCTTTACTGGCACATGTGTCCCAGTAACGTGTCTCTGATGACGTCATGAATACAACAATAGCCAAATTCTGTTTATTTAAAAATGGATTTGAAGGAATATTCCAGCATGTTTATTCTTCAACAGCTATCTACTACCCCTGGCAGAGATAATGGAATTAACACACTTAAAGGATGCTCATCCAGGTTTTCACTCCGTAGGAGTAATCCCCTTTTAATCTGCATTTCTAAAACAAATACCGCCACAAGTCTGCAACTGAAGGAGCGCTCACAAGCTTTCGGTCTTGCCTAACTCTAAGAGAACCTTCTCCTAACAAAAAAAGTCATATTGTCTGTTTGTTCGTCTTTAATTTTAAAATCATTGTAGCAATGTTTTCTATTCATCAAACTAACAAGCTTACATGGGCCCCTAGACCCACATGGACATGCAAACTCAACACAGGTTTAGTCCAGCCGGGCAGCTCTCGAGCTGTGAGGTGACCACACTAACCACTTTGGCCACTGTGCACCCCGATTGAGACTATATGTAAAGGGTCATGAAACACCTTTAAGAAGGAAATCCAACAAAGTGTGGCAAAAGATGTTGCTTATTCCCAGTTAGCTGTGTCTATAGTTCGGCACAATTATACATAAAATGAGAGGGTCACAGAAGGAAAACACATGGGTAGAGCAAGTACAACATCAAAGCATCAGGATTGAAAATCCCAACAAAACAGGAATCAATGTCTATGACAGAACAAAACAAAATGAACGTCTATATGAATGGCCAGACCAAGCGATTCACGGCAGTGCATTAGGAAGAGCATCACACTCTCTCCTCTGACTTCCCACAGTACAGCCTAGTCCTCCAGGTAAACATAGCTAAAGCTAAGATAAAAATCAGGACTCATCAAACCAAATAATCGTCTTCCATTGTGCCAAGTTATGATGTGTGTGCCTATTGTAAGCACCTTTGAAGGTGGACAGGGTTAAGCATAGTGACAACCAGACAGCCCCATATTTAGCAGGGGTGCTGCCCTATGTTAAAGTTTTTACTCCTAAGCACCCACCCCATCCCAAAACATGAACGATAAGATAATCTAATACATACGCATGCAAACGTGGTGTGTTTTTAATATTTTTTAAAACCAAAATCCAGCATTACCACCTTAACAGTATAAATTAGTGGAGTGTGGATGACTGGATCAAATTGACATTCTGTGATAAAACACGAATCTCAATTGAACAAGCAGTTAATGCTGGAACTTTTGACTTGTGTCATTCTTATACTTAATTATGATAAGCACACAGTAAATGCACAGGTGTCTTTTGTAATGTGAAACACTTTTCTCATTTCCTGAGAACGTTTGGCTACCATAAAGTCATGTCTCATGATGACAAAGCATCTTGCCACATAGCAAACATTGCTAAAGCTTTTTTTTTTTCCTGACATGGTAGCCTAGCGGTTAAGGTACTGGACTCTGGACCAGAAGGTCCAGGGTTCAAATCCTACCTCTGCCAAGCTACCACAGTTGGGTCCTTGAGCAAGACCCTTAACCCACAATTGCTTAAAAATGTAAGACTGTAT
>JAUZST010059568.1:0-23409 GCA_034779995.1 Parotocinclus haroldoi
CACACACACACACACACACACACACACACACACACACACACACACACACACACACACACACACACACACAGAGAGAATTGTAGCTCCTCCTTTCACTAACATCTGACTTAAATCTATCCCCTCCCCCCCCGGTTGCTGCCTCCTTACCTTGGCAGAACTGTGGCGAGTTTTCAGCAGGATCTGGTAGTTCAGGACCTTCCACTGCGAGTCGTCTCCCATGGCAACGGCGAACTGGGCGACGCACGGCACCACGTGCTCCGTGACTCGGCTCCGGTAGGCCTGCTCTCCCCCGAGCATGTTCTCCAACTAGCGACGCACACCGAACATTCGAACCAGTCAAATCAAAGCACCTTAAACACACCTCAAGGACCAAAAACCTGCACCCGCTGTCGTACCCACCTGATCCACCAGGGGGCCGAGCAGGGCGTCGGCTCTCTCTTTGCTGAGGAAGCGCTGCGTGTCGTACAGGAAGATCTTATGCAGGCAGTCCAGGGTGTACTGCAGCAGCAGGCTGCTCTTCTGAACCTTCTCGTCATCGTCATCATCGTCGTCATCGTCGTCGTCGTCATCATCATCATCAGAGGAGGAGGAGGAGGAGGAGTCGAAGAACGGCTCGTCTGCAAAGCAGCAGCACAGCACACAGTTCAGCACCTAGCGACCTAGGGCTCGTCCTGGGAACAGACGGACCGGCAGGTGCCGTACCTGTGTGGGCGGAGTTAAGCTGGCGCAGCAGGACAGAGAAGGGCTTCACCAGCTGCCCGGCGAACAGCGCAAACAAGCCTTTGAGTCTGTCTGCGATGCAGTCGGCCAGCCTGCAGAAGGTCAGCACGCGCTCCTTGGGCGCCCCTTCCGTTTTACTCCAGTCGAAGAGCTGCGGAGGAAACGAGCGGGACGGGAAAACAAACGATCAAGGACATTTCGTCTGGGCCTGGCGTCCTTTATTGAACGTGGAAACCGGTGAGGATTTTCTTAAAACGCGCTCACGTTCCCGCTCACCTTGAAGAAGAGCGGCCGGAACGTGACCTCGGAGAGTTTCATCACCATGGCCAGCAGACAGTCGATGATGTGCCCCTCGATTTCGGCCGTCTTCTCCAGATCCCCCTGCAAACGAACAAACGAAAGCATAATCAGTGTCTTTAGATTTACGATCCTACCACTAGGGGTCAGGGTGTGCCCTGTGGGGAGATCAGGCGGCTGCAACTGCATTTTAGGAACACCGGAGGGCGCAGTCACGCGTCACATCTGACATGTTCCACTCTAAAACTTAAACTCGGAGATTAGAGATAGAGGATTTGCCTTTAAAGCCTGAGCTTAGCGCAGATGAGGCGCTTTGTTTACCGTCGTTTTCAAATTTAAGACTGGGAGGGTTTATATTTGTAACTATTTGGACTGCAGGAGGCCGAAGGCTTGTGTGCGAGAGACTCACCAAACGGGGCGGAAAAAATAAATAAATAATAAAAATCGATACGGACAATCCCCAATGCGGCTTGTTTTAGTTTAAGATGGCGCGTATCTACAATTTTAATATTTCTAATTAGTGTGATAAATTGTTTTAATAGCAAAGGAATAAAAGGAATTTTAAAAAATTTATTAATAATAAATAAAAATAAAAAAAGAGCTCCTACCGAACGGAAAAACGAATCGAGTCGTGACATCGTGCGCCGTTACACTCCTAACAATAACACACTGCGTACCTGGCACTAAAAATCATACTCAAAAGAAAAGTGGGGGCGCTGTAACAGGATTTTTTTCGGGATTTTCCTACCCGAAAGTGTTTGGCACGGAAGTCGAGGGCCGACAGGAAGAAGCCGGTGAGCTCGGACAGGTGCGAGTTGAGCTTTTCTTTCTCCAGGTGACTGATGTGCTGCTTCAGGATGTTCATCAGGGGGCCCAGTCGACTCTATACACACACACACACACACACACACACACACACACACACACACACACACACACGCCTTAAAAACCAATCCTGTGTTTTTACACACACACACACACACACACGGCTCAGCCTATGGCCGCACGGACCTGCTGCGACTCCACCATGCCGCTGTAGCACTTGCCCAGCGTGGGCAGCAGGACTCGGGAGGGCACCCTGGTGGCGAGGGTGGCGCTCAGGGAGGACAGTCTGATGGGCAGCTGAGGGCAGCCGGGCAGCCGCTCGGCCACGCGGATCAGACGACACACCTGCAACGGAATTGAGGCTCGTTAGGCTATCGCTCGGGGCTCGGTTCTTACAGGTGGGCGCGGCCTCAGCCTCACCTGAGTGACGGTTTCCTCCAGGTAAGGGCTGATGAAGTGCGGCAGAGTTTCGGCCGTCCTCTGCAGGGCCGTTACGGCGCTCAGCAGGTAAACCTCTGATGACAGGAGATCCTTGCGCTCCCTCAGGGCCTGCAGCACCGCTGGCATTAGCCTGTCCACACACACACACACACACACACACACAATAAACCATTAACCAATTAAAACAGCTTCTAAAATTCAGCTTACATTTACTATATAGTTGGTGTCCCATTTATAAAGCGAATTAATCACTGGGTTGACAAACGGTGCACATGGCAACCTGCTTGCAGGAACGCCCCGCTGTCCCCTTGCCAAACTGTTAACCCCGTCACTTTTACACGCCACAGCCCGGCCTAGACGAGCCGCTATTCCACCGTGAAACAAAGAAATCTGTTGCCCTCTGGTGGTCAGGTATCAGAAGTGCACGCACAGGTTTCTAGGTCACTTTCAAGTTAACGAGGTTTTCCGTCTCTGTACCTGTGTATCTGTGGGACGGCGAGAGCTTTGAGCGTGCTGGTCACCTCGGCGACGCACAGCAAGGCGCTGCCCGTGACGTTCCTCTCCTCTCCGGGGCTCTCCACCAGCTCGACCGTCCTGCACAGCACGGGCAAGAACGCCTCCTGGTGGCTGGCGCCGAAAGCACGGCACAGCAGCTTCAGACTGTACAGGGCCGTCTGTCTGTTGACAGCCTGCTCCTCCTCCAGCTGCTCCTCCTGGCCTGGGGTGAGGCCCCGAGCACGACCGACGATGCTCAGGAGGTCACCGATCAGGTCCAGAAGCACGGCCACCTGAGACGGAGAGGAGTCCTGTTACGATAACGTCCACCCTCAGCTACAGTGTGTGTGTGTGTGTGTGTGTGTGGACCTGCTGCTCCTCCCAGTGTTTCCTCTGCTGCAGTCGGTTATTGAGCAGCTCCATGGCTTTCCTCCGCACCGATGCCAGCTGGTTCACCATCAGCCCCCGGACCACCGTGATGAAGGTGTCGGTGGGGAGCAGAGCATTCACCTGCACAGACCAACGCACACCTAGTGCCGGGAACTGGAACTTTTTGCCATTACAACCGGTGGCTCAGATGCTGGTTCCAGAACCAAAACCTTGGGGAACAGAGATGGCACCTTCGGTTCTGGAACCAGTTCCGCTGGTCCTACAAGGTGTTCACTGGGTCTTGACCCGGTGCATCCAACAGGCCAAATCATTTGATCCTGGGGTAACAGAACCAGAACCTTACCGGTACTAACGTCTGCTTATAGCACGGGCAGCACCGAGTACCATGAACTTTACTACCAGAACAAGAACGGTCCGTACTGGTCCATTAATTGGTGCCGTTCATCCTTGTGGGGGAGTGGGGGAAAGAAAAAAAAGCAGGCCTGCTAGCGCCTGTCCATTTGGTACTGGAACTAGAACGGTCAGTACTAGCCTTGCCCTATTTTTACACTATTGGAACCTTTGGTATTGGTCTTATTCTGGTACATTCGGCATTGGTACTTAAACCTTTGCTGGTCTGAGGTCTGGTAGACTTAGTACAAGGACACGCGCCATCAGAACCAGAACGGTCGGCACTGGGAGTGGAACTACAGGTTCTAGAATCGGCACCGCAATACCTTCCTTCAGTTTTAATACTAGAACGGTTACGGAAATTAAACTTGCCGTGGTAGAACGCTAGTACCAAACGGGAACCTTGTGCAACTATTAAAGTACCACCAAACGTTCCACTATTAGTACCTGTATTTTCAGTAGTGGAACCAGAACCCTTGGTCTAGGGTCTGGCCCATTTCCTGCTGGTAGCGGGAAGCCTAGGACTGAAACCATCGAAAGCAGAACTAGTACCGGTACTCGTACACTTAGTTCTCGTATGTTTAGTACTAGTACTGGAAAGGAGGGAAACAAAAATGGAACCGTTACTAGAACAAGGGCCCACATTTGCACCTTTGGTACTGAAACTGGTACTTGGGTAGGATAAGGAATGAAAGCTGGCACCTCTGGAGCATTATAGTACTGTATTTTTAGTAAATATAGTACTGTGCTATTGGGAGTCAAGCCCCCCCATCCCCCCCGGTACTAAATCCGGAGGCGCTTTAGGTACTGTAAGTTCTGAGAAGCAGAACTCGAGCTCCTACCTTATCCAGAACCTCGTAGCACTTGGTCAGCAGCGCCCTCCAGAATTTGGCCGTGGGTCTGCCTGCGTTCTCCTCGACGCCCCGAGCGACCGTATGGAGGTAGCGCAGGTTCTCCTCCAGCACGCTGAAAAGAACAAGAACAAGAACAAGGTCCGTTAAGACGCGACGGGTTGCCAAGGTTTCAAAAAGTGCAATCAAGGTCGTGAGGAGCAAACTCGCCTCTGCTGAAGCGCCTGCAGAGAACCTTCAGCCGCCTCGTCACAGTCTGCCACCTAAAGTCGTCACGGGGGGGGGGGGGGATAAGTTAACGAGGGCGTCTGCCTTTATTAGAACCGCAAAGGGCTTCAGAACGAACCCCCTCCCTCACCTTCGAGACGAAGGCGTCGGCGGCCAGTAGCCGTGCGACGAAGGAGGCGGAGAGGAAGGTGAAATGCCGGAGCTCCTTCCCGCTGTGAGCGTCGACGCTGAAGATCAAATCCGTCACGCTTTCCTCCGCCTTCCGCCCGCCCGCCGCTCGCGTCCTCTTCTTCTCTGGAACTGCACAGACCGGCCGCAGAATTCAAAATCCGAGACCGCTTGAACGGTTACGGCGTCGCTTCCGGGAACAGCGCTCACCCTCCTCTTTGTCAGCCGGGACGGTCACGAGGTGCTTCAGGATCCGAATCAGGGAGGTGAGCTGCTCGTCGACCTCAAACTCGCAACACAGCGACACCCAGAACTCCTGCTCCTGCTCCAGAGCGGCTTCCTAAAACGCCACAGCGTTAAATCGTTTCCTTTAACCACTTCGATCCGGAGGTGCCTCGCCTAACGGGGCGTTACCTTATCGGGCCCGGCGGTCGCGCCGGTGGCGTGCTGTTTGAACAGCAGCAGCATCAGCATCCAGAGGAAGCGGGCAGGTCCTAACGTTCTCATTAGCTGAATCAGGATGGGGACGCGCCTGTGTTCGGGCACGTGCGGAAGAGCGTCGACGAAAACGTGGATTATGCGGGCCACCACGACATCCATCCGCCCGTCGGGATTAGAGCCGTCCCGGTCATGTGCCTTGGGCAGAAATAAAGACACAGGGAAGTTTAATGAATACTCGAACGACCACATGCGATTCCTGTATTCAGCCACTAGATGCCGCCAAAATCCATTTGAAAGAGTACTTGTTTTACTGCCAAAAAAAAACAACAACAACAACAACAACATAACCATACGCTACCCCACCCAGGGTGGCCCAAACCTACCCGGATGAGAGCAGGGATGACGGTCTGCACGGTCCTGTTGATAACCTGGAAGCTGTAGGCGTCGTCCAGGCGCATAATATTGGCGCCCATGAAGGTGAAGATGGGCATGATGTTGTGCAGAACTTTCTCCTGTACGGCGCAAGAAGCAAAACGTTACCACAGCCAGGTGCTGGACGGCAAAAAGGTGTGTGTGTGTGTGTGTGTGTGCGTAAATAAACAAGCAGTCCTCACAGGGAAGATTCCAGCCACGGTGCCCAGCAGCATCAGGGCATGGTGGTGCGTCTGGGGCATGCTGGACGTCCGGACGCACTGCACCACCAGCTCGACGCTAAACTTGTCCTCGTCCAAGACGTCTCGATTAAAAAACACAGCGGGAAAGAACTCAGAAGGCGTGCACGAGGGGGAAAGGCAAAAGGCGGAGGAAAAGCAGGGGTGTACCTTTGCTGACGGGGCCTCCGTGCGGAGAGATCTTCTCACAGACGTTCATGAGGACGCCGAGGAGAAGCTGTTTGGTGTACTCCAAGCTCTCCTGCTCCGCCTTTGCGTCCAAACACCTGCAAAGGAAGCAAACGGCGCAGCCGAACCTTTGTTTATTTAAAATAAAATAAATGAAAAAAAGCCGGAAGCTAAGGATGACGACCCCCTCCCCCCGACCCGCCTTACTCCTGTACCTGGACAGAAGGTTGAAGAGCGCAGGCACCAGCGTCTCCGGCCTCTTTAGCTTCTTCTTGTGCTGGAGGAGCTCCAGGACGTGGGTGACGCGGGGCCAGGACACCTGGGCCGCCTCTGCCGGAGCCTCCTGCGCTTTCCTAACGGAGAACGGGAAGGGGCGTCGTTACGATTTTTGGTCTGTGGGGTTAAAACGTTGAAACGGCTTCAAATCGGACCGGGCGTACTTGGCTGGCGCTCTGCTCCGGCGGGTTTGCTGGACGCTTCCCGAGGCTCTGGGCTTGTCCGGGGGAGCGAGTTCGTTGGCGACCAGCTCGGCGTCCACGGCGATCTGCAACAGACAGGATAAACCCCGCCTTACTCTGCGCTCGGCTCTCGTTCGGCGGCAAAAAAAAATAAAATTTCTTTTTAAACACTCACAGGGAACGAACTGTCTTTTACGTGACAGCGCGTTTCCTACTGGGTTGCGTTTGTATAAGCGTGCAGAAGCCACAAGAGGCTGATCTTCGTTTTCGGTTTCTTAGCAACCAAAACGAGGCAATCCGATCCTTTCAGTCGGCTGCCGTTACTGACCTTTGCGGGACCCACATGGACCAAGGATACCCTGGTACTGATGGAAAAATGAAGAAACGCGTGTCCCCTCACCCCCTTGAAGACGTTGTTGATGGTTTGAGAGCAGGCTGGGTTCTTGTTATCCACCAGCAGGTCGAAGAGCACGCCCAGAATCCTCTGCTGGACCTTCTCGTCGCCCAGCGCCGCAAAGAACGTCTTGGTGATCTGCGATTATTCAGAGAACCGCAAGCAAACGAATGAAAACACCCGAACCCGGGACAGAGCACGAGAGAGACACGAACTAGAAACGTAAACATTCAAACGTCAGGCCTTACTCCCCAAAAAAGGGCGCCGAGAGAGACTGAACCAAACCCACCTGCTCCAGGGCGATGATCTGAAAGCTGGGTATGTTTGTGTAGGGCTGAAACGGGGTTCCCAGCGCCACCATGAGGAGCTCCAGGCTGCGGGCGTCGCGGGCCAGCAGGGGAGCCGAAGCCTCGTCGTATTTCTGGAGCAGCAGCTGCAGGAGCAGAGCCTCGTCGGGGAGCAGGAGCGCCGTGTCCGGGGAGCACTGCTCGAGCAAGCGCTGCACCGCGGGCAGGAACAGGGACAAGACCGACTGCCGAGACAGGAAACCGATTTAGAAACACCCGAGCGCAGCTTCCAATTTTCGAACTGGAAACCGCGAGGCTGGCACCTCTCCGTTGACGTCTCGGAGCGCCCGCAGGAGCCCTTTAGCCACGTAACTGGGGCAGTCGGCGGACTGGGCGCAGCGCAGGAGCTGCTCCAGAGCCAGCATGAGCTTGTTCCTGCTTTTCCCCGTCGTTCCCGAAGCCTCGTCGTACATCCTGGACAGGGCCTGGAGAAAAACGATGGGAGGAAATCAGCGGCGAGGTCAAAGCGGGCGGGCCAAATTCAGAGCGACAGCGCTCGTACCTGACCGAGGTACGTCTGATCGGCGACGATCTCTTCCGCCGAGCTCACCAGCTTCATCACTAGAGGCAGGTACGGAGAGGAGGCGATTCCGGAAAAGCCCTCGAGCAGGCCCAGGGCCGCCCTCCGGACCTCCCGGACGGCACAGCTCAGGCAACCCAAGAGAGACGGGACGACTGCGAGGGCAAAACATCAGCACGGCGTTCAGGGGGTTTCCGTGACGCACCGGAGCGGGCGGGTTAGAACGAGGCGGCCGTACCTGGCGAGGAGCCCGACGCCAGCAGGTTGAGGGTTTTGGCGGGCAGAGTGGCGAGCAGCGCTTTACCCACATACAGCGCCTGGGTCTGCAGCAGGGCCGTCGCTCGGAACTCCAGCTGATCGCCCAGGTTGTTACTGTAGCTCCAGAGCAGGGCCAGGAACCGAAAGAGATGCTCCGGTTTGCTCAAATGCACCTGGGAACAGGCAGGGTCACCATAAACAGCAAAGCGCTTTTAATGGCCGAGCAAAAACGCATCAATTTCAGTTTTCAGCTTCAGCTTGTACCTGGAAGAGGGGCTGCAAGAGCGCCCTAAAGCTTAAAAACAGAGTTCCCTGACCGGCCCCGGACACCAGAACGTCAAACATCTGACACAGAAGCTGCAGGTAGCAGCAGGTACTGGTGTCCAGCTTCTCCGGATTCCACCAGAGCTCATCTGAAACAGAAAATGAGAAATAATATTCATTTAAGTCGTAATAGTCACATCAATTTTTTAAAAAAAAATTTACCTTAAAAAGGCACTCGTTGAGCACCTTGCTCCTAACGAACTACATATAATGATCCTCTAACTGCATTTAAAATTTTTTTTTTAAAAATCTCACAGGAGGATGCGATTTACTTTTGACTTTAATCCAAAAAGAGCCGTCTCGCTGCATTTAATTCCAGGGTTGCCAGATCCCACCAGAGAAACAAGCAACCAGCCTTTCAGGAACGAGCACAAAACAACTGAACCTGGCAACCGTGTAAGGACACCCACGCACCGATCCTTTTGAATTCAATAAATCAAAAATCGCACCTCTGAACGACGACTCGGGAAGCTTGAGGGTGGTGATGAAGAGCCTGAAGAGGGAGAGCAGGAGGATACCGTGTTCCCACTCCGCATCCTGGCCGGAGTTCAGCTTCAGAAGGAAGCCAGAGAGCGCCTCGGACACGGGAAGAGAGGCGTCGGACTGATCCTGGTACAGCGGCGAGAAGTCAACATAAAAAAAAAAAAAAACGAAACGGACCCTTTGGGGGAGGAAAAAGGCAGGACGAAAGCGTGACTCACCTGCTCCGTATGAAGGGTGTAGAGCTTCCTCAGCGACGGTTCCAGCAGGGTGAAGAGGGTGCGGGCGGTGTGGAGGTGTGCCCGCTCACTCAGAGACTCCAGGGTCTGCAAGACGACGCAACTCAACACGGCGAAGGCCGCTCGCTCTCTTGGAGCAGTACCCAGCTTGGCCAGCAGGGCGCACACGTGCTCGGTCTATCAAAAAAAAAAAAAAAAAAAAAAACAATTTTAAAAGCACATCGGTCCACGATAGGGGCTGGGATGAGGCCGATTACCCCTGCCCCCAAATTTCAGTGGCTGCTTGGTTCTTACAGTGCTGCGTTTGGTGGTAGGATCCAGGCCGGATAAGTTCCTGGTCAGAGTGCTGACGAGCATCTGATTGGCCACGCCCACCACGTTCGCCGCCGGGGTTTTCTGCACCACTCCTTTTAAGACTGTAACACACCCGCCCATGAATAAGAGTGACTTTGCACGTTTCGAGTGTTGAAACGCGCCTATTTAAACACATACCGCCGGCCCAGCCCCGGGTAAGAGGATGCTCGGACGCCACCCGCGTCTCAGCCACGCACAGGGCCAGCTGCAGCTCTGCCGAATCTCGAGCCGGATTGGTCAAAAGCAGGAAGGGCAGAAGCTCCCAGCCGATCCGGGTCCTGAGATCAGGGTGAGCCTCGGTGTCGGGAAGCCGGTCGAGAACTCGCGCCGCCTCCTTTAGCGCCTCACGCCTGTTTGGTCAACAGAGAAGCAGCTCAGAATGCACACCCTTGATGCGGATGGGCTACAACAGGGGCACAGGCACTGTAAGATTCATTTCCTTGCCTCCGTCCTTGTTACAATCGTGCTTGGTGAGGACTTGGATAAAACACAGAAAAAAAGAAGATCTGCCAATCGGAAAAAAACGGATTAACCCGGATTTGGGAGGCGCACGCAGGTCCCGGCGGCACGAGTACACAGAAGTGACCCGCCTGGCGGTGGTGTAACGGTGTGATCGAGGTTTCCTTTGGCACAATAACCCTTTCCTTTGGCGCTAAACCCTTTAAAACGCCGTTAAAAACCCACCAGAGCTGGGCGTCTGACGGCTGGATGCGGTGGAGAAGAGAGATCAGACAGGACACCGTCTCGTCCGGATTCGTGCGGTCGACATGGAGCTGTCGGATACGAGAAGAAACAGCTTTAGCTCTCAGGAACCTCTCGTCCAGCACCTCTTTGGATGGCGACTGGAGATCCTGACCATCTAAGCAGAACCAGGAGCGTCACTCGTACCTGCAGAGCTCCAAGCGTTGACAGAACAACCTCGGGGGCGTGGTCCTTCAGCCTCTCCAGCAGAGCTTCCTTCAGAAAGGCCTCGTCGAAGCCCTCCTATAAGCACACACACACACACACACACATTAAGGGTCTCATTTTCCCGGGCGAGGGTGTAGAGAATACTTCACACCCACACACCTGTGCAGAGGTCAGAACCCGTCTGATGTAGTCCACAGCCATGCTCCTCACCGACGGCAGAGGGTGGTTAAGACTGAGGATCAGAGACGTGTCCGAATCTGCCAGGACCTACGCGCACACACACACACACACACGCGCACACACACACACACAGCATTACACAAAGCCAAGCGAAGATCCGTGGCCGAGTGTCGGTTGCCAGATGCTCTGAATACCTGGTACTTGCCACAGCTCATGGTCAGAGAGAGGAACTGATGGAGGAGGTGCTTCTGCTGTTCGGAGCTCAGCTCGCTCACGCACCCCTCCAAAACGGCGTCCAGGGCTCCAGGATACCTGCGGGGCAGCGACGACCAGCCAGGGTTCATAAGCCGTCAGGACCGACTGTATTTTTTTAAATGCAGTTCATGGATTTTTTTTTAAAATATTTTTTTTTAAAACTGACTTTTGTTCGAGGAGTCGGACGATGGGCTGGACCTTCTGATTGAGGGCCGAGATCTCAGCCGGCGGGAGTTCCGTTCCACGGCTAACGTAGCCCTCCAGGAGGAGCCTGAAACGGACACACCCGAAATCACCCGATTGCGCTCGTGCTCCAGGGGCTAATTTCACCCTGATCCCGATCACCAAATCCCACCGATTTCCTATCCAGGATTGAATCGATCTCACAGATTTGGGAAACGTTTTTTTTACTGTTTAAGGATAAGGACTTTTTTTTTTTAAACGGTTTCTTTTCCGTGCGTTGAATTCCCCTCTAGGTTACCATGCGCGGGACAAACGACTTTATAGCACTTGTTTGTTAAATACATAAAAGGAGAAAAAAAAAAAACGTCAAAACTGCACGGTTAAAAATGACAAAAACAAGAGACTGAAAAAAATTAAAAAATTAAAAAAGTACAAAGCCCGTGCTCGACGTTTTCCCAATTCGGCTCGATGTCCGTGTCATTTAATCCCGGATAAAGGGTCGGCTGGATTCCGAAAACCAAAAACAGACCCCAAGAAAGACCGGGCGCATCAGAATGACGTTGCTGAACGAACGGAACCAGATAAATAAGGTAAAACAAAAATCGAAACGTGTTCTTACCGAGCCGCTGTGCTCTCCAGGCCGCCGGTCAGAGGAAGGCTCTCGAGAACCGACCGGAGGAGCTTACAGTGCACGGAGGCGCCCGTGGGCTCGCCCTGTGACCCTAAACCGAACAGGAATTCCGTTTCAGACGGTGTGGGGAACAAAGTATAACCCATTAAACGTAATAAGGGTCACACAGACGTACCTCTCTGTGTTAGAACCGAGCTGATAAGACGAGGGAGGAGGTAACGAAGTAAAGGGCTGACGTCGTAGGAAGCCGCGATGGCCTTCAGGGTGGCGACCAGAGACGGAACCTCGCAAAGGTACCCGAACGCCCTGAGAAGCAGAAGCCATTAGATCCGGACGTTCAGGGGTCGCTCCGGGTTAACGTCCGTTCCCTTTATTTAACTCACTTTGGTCCGACGCTTCCGTCCTTCTGGTTCTGGAGCAGGACGATCAGACACGCCAGGCCTTCCGAACCCAGCACCGGCGCTCTCGCGACCGACCTGCTCACCTGCCGTGCCAGAGAGTCCACCAGCTCCGGCTGCATGACCACCTTGATGGCCAGCTGGCACACGATCATGTAGGTGGCGGCTTTGTGGTCCGGCAGGTCAGACTTGAGACCCTGCAGAAAGGGGGAAATGAATGAATGAATGAATGAATGAATGAATAAATAAATAAATAAAGGCGTCCTCCCAACCGCAGACGCAAACAAGGAAACGGGTGGAGTCCTGATCTTACCAGCTGTACGTAAGGGAGCAGTTTGGCCACTATGGAATCCGTGACCTTCTCCACCGCGTCCAGAGCCGGCACGACGGTGGCCGCGTAGAAAGAAAAGATCACTCGCAGCTGAGAGCACTTGCCGTCCTGGACAAACCCCGAGTAAGCCTGCGAGAGCAGCGGGGGCACGTTTCGTTTCAGCCGCCGTCTGGGGACGAGGTAGAAAACCCAATCGGGACATGCATGAACGTACCTTGACCGACGTGGTCACCAGGCTGCAGACGAAATCCATAAACCCCAGATCTTTATAGCAGTGCGTCAGCAACGTGCCTCGAGCCAGAGGAACGCCGGGCTTCTACAGAGCGACGAAAAAAAAGAATTAATTAAAAAAAATCAGGTGGCTGAAACACTCGCCTGTCTACATACTTTTGATCGCGTGACGTTTGGTTTTACCTGCAGCCCGTGCAGCCAGTGCCACCTGTGGGTCGGGTCGTCGATCTTGAGAAGCTGGACGACTCGAACGAACACTTTGGTCTCGTGATACGGCAGCACGCAGCCAATCAGGACGTCCTGGTTATACAAGTGAATGTGGAACCTGGAAGCCAACGAACACCGAACCGGTCAGCTTTTTACGTTCCCATCCGTTTCCTTAAACCCCGAACCCGAACGGACGCGTGGCACCTGTTCACGAGCCACTCCAGACACTTCAGAGCCGGCTTGAGCAGGAAGTACGGGGACAGGCGGGCCAGGAACAGCGAGATGCTCTTGTTCAGCTTCTGGTTCACCTCGGCCGACTGCACGCTGCGCTCCAGGCTCAAGGAAGCCTGGCTGAACAGGGTCTCCTGGAACTCTGCGAAGGCAGGCTCGATTCCCAGGAGCTCGTCCAGCCCGGTGCAACCTGCACAAACACAGAACCGGGACACGTAATCCTAAAACGATCAGCCTGACACGGATACGTCGTGCAGTTCAGCGCTCAAACACTAGATGGCACCATTCACACACACAAACGAGGCTCTTTTTTTTTAAATGCTCTACCAGGCATTAAAAAACTTTTCACAAAGGGTTCACATACTTTCTCCGCCCTGGTAGCACTAGTAGGACTGCTTGAAGAACAGAATTCATTCACAAGTCAGAGTTCATAGGGTTCACGTTTCATTTGAGGTAAATTTTAAGTCTCACGAGTAAGGGGGTATAGTTTCGAACTAGAGGGCGACACGGGAGTGTTTTTTTTATTCCTGTCCCATCCCACTCCCACAGAAAATAATCTTGTCCCATCCCAATCCAACTGAAAAAGAATTCCTGTCCTGTCCCGCTCCTGCTAAAATGGCTCCCGCTCCCATTCTTATTCCTACTTATTTAAGTTTTTAGGCAATACAATTCAATTTGATCTTATCCCCATTCTTTTGTGGTCATATAGGGAGACATTTTATGCCTTAATTAAAAAAAAAACCTTCACTAAAGGCCACAGAACAGAAATAAAACACGGCCTGTGGTCCCTATCGTGTTTCCTATGGAGGAGCAGCTGCTAAGTCCCTGTTATATAAACCCAAGTTGCATTTTACTCATTTATTGAGCAATAATTTCCTTAAAACTGCACAAAGCAAGAGAACTGATTTGTTGTCAACCAACAAATGTGGATAAAAGCATAACCTTCACAATTCACACACTGTGCCTGAGTTTTGTATAAAGAAAAAAGTCGTTACTTCTGACTTCGCGTTGCAAATCAATTTTTACGGCATCAGTTTCTGAGCTTCCCCTGAGCCTTCTGCTCCCGTTAACTTTATCCTGTACCGTCCCGATCACGTGAGTAATGGTTAAGTTGAGTCCCGTGGGATTCCTGAAAAAAAATGTCAGCCTCCATTTCGTACCCAGAGCGAAGATGGTGTTTCTGTCCATGGCAGCGGCATCTTTGGGGTCGAAGAGAACGGATGCCACCTCCCGCCGGCTCAGGAGGTTTGGGTCGTTCTGTGGCAGAGCGAGCCGCTTCAACTGGTGGGCCAACGAGGTCATCTTGAATAGGTTTCGGAAGGCTTGAGACAAGGACAAAAAAAATGAATCTGGCAGTGAGGTAACAGGTAAGCGCCTAAAACCAGTGGGATTTAAATCTGGGGGAAATTTGGAGGCCAGGAAACACCGTCCCGTGCAGCCATGAAGAGGTGCGCTGGGTCACTGCGTAATTATTACAAATCCCAGCAAGTGGACGCTGTGGCAGGTAAACGGCGTATTTTTTTTTTTTTGGAGAGTTTGGAAAGTAAAGAAGCAGTAAATGCTGATAATAAACATGACCATTCAATAAAATAATAGATTTAAACGATCTTGCTTACATTCACCATCTTAACAGAACCTAATCCGCTTCTAATAAAAGACCGTAAATATTCGACCTCTTCACGTTTTGTATTGTTCATTCCAGTGGAAATTCCACACCGTGAAGCCTCTCTGAAATGACCACATGTGCCCCGAACGTACCCAGATGATCCTGAAGAGTTCCGTGGCCTTCAGATTAACTTTCTATCTGAGCAACCTGGCTTTACGAAGCCAAAACACTGAGGTCGTACAAATCACACATCATTACAGCAAACTACAACCATAAACTATTGTTCATGCATAAAACCGACCCGATTAACGTTGAACAGAAAGCGAAAATAAAGAATAAAATCCAACAAACGCCCTTACCGAACAACCCACGTGTGCTGCCACGGCGGCTTCGTGTCCTTATCTGTAAGGCGGCTGTAAAATGGCTTTGTAATGGCTGCCCTCGTGTGGACCGGAGCGATTAGCATCACCCATGGACCCATGTCCAAAACGGCATTGTTTGGACGGAATTTAGGGATTATGGTCGCTTGTGACACACCTAACACCAAATGCAGGGTAATCCGACACGATTGTGAGAACTATAGCAACCGTATGTCAACAAACTCATACATTGGGTTATGCTAGCTTGTACAGGGCATTAAAAGATTACAACTGTAATCTTTAACGAATATGCAGACTGAACACATTTATCAGACATTAACTATCTTATTGAGTTTGTCTAAATTATTTTAAAGACGGCAATAGGTCAGGTTTGATAGTAATCTGAACGACGTAGCCCACCGAGCTGAAGCTAGTTGCCGGAACACAGTGGTTTGATAAAACATCATGTCTTACTCATGATTTATAGCTTTAAGCTTTTAGTACATGCTTTGTTTTGGTGTCAATGAGACAAAACAGAACAAAATGTCCCTTATATGAGGAAATCTGCAACCCTAACATAAAACTAACACAACATTAGCACGTTAGAGTTTGGCCCGCTAGCTGTTTAACAAGTTTTACAAAGGAGACAGAGGTGAAGGCTGCTTTGTTTCTGTTAAATCTCATCTTGTCCTTTTTTTGAATTGTGCACAGGGACAAAAACACGACCATGATTAAACCAAGCAGCCTTGAAGATATCGTTAGGGCTCTTTCCTGTTCAAGTTTGTTTTTTTCTTTCTTCCGTTAGCTTTTCTTACTTTCATACTTTGTACTGTCTTACTTTATGATGTGATTTTTGCTATTTATATCTCTTTCTTCCTTTACTTCTTCCCTTTTTCCACTTTCTTTATTTATCTCTCTATGTCTTATTTCTTTTTTTCATTGCTCTCTCGTTGTCTCTGTATGTCTTTTAACAGCACTTTCTGACATGCTTCTCTTTGTTTTTCCTGTTTTCCTTCTTTCTAATTTTGGTTTTCAGGTGGTTTTTCTCACTTTTTTCCCTCTCATTCCTTCCATTTTTCCTTCTGTGTTTCTTCTGGCATTCGTTCTGAACTATTTTAATAACCCTGATGATATGTTTGTATTTGTAATCGTTCGTGTTCAGCAAAAGCAAGTTTGAGTTCTCTCTTCCATTCAAGGTCCGGCTCCGTCTTAGAACAAAAACACTTTGTTTTGAACCCTGCTTGATATTATGCAATATGATTTTTTATTGGATAGCACATGATTTTCCACTCGCAGATCAAGTTCAGTGGCTTTTAGAGGGGAGGGAGCGACAAGGAATGAAGGGAAGAAGTGATTCAGATGGGTGTGATGTACTGAGTCAGTTGTTGTGGTTTCTTACTTGTTAAACTGGTTGGCCAGCATGCCACCATGCAAAACGAAACACGTACTGGTCTGCAATTTACATCCACACACAAGCTAAACACCTAGCGGTAGCAGTTCATATGATAGACATCTTCAATTAAAATCATCTGGAGTGGCTTCTATAAATTAAAGATGCTTGTTATTGCCCATTGACCCCATGTTCATTATTGGCTAGATTTAGAACCATATTTAATTGTTTTAAATATTAGTAATATGGCATTATTTTATCTGTACGGACATTACGGGAGCAGTTATGTTCAGTCTGCAAATATGTGTTCAAACAAACATGCAAAAGAATTGTGGTAAATATCAATTAATGGGATAAACACAGCGATATAATTTTTTTTTACCAGATTGCCAAGCCCTACTTGACACAGAGCTTGCCTTAACTGCACACAATGCAACTTAAATAAATTCATAAAACACGCTTAAATACGCTCCTCTTAATTTGCCCATTGATGAAAGACCCCGTAATGAACTAAAATAGGGAGTCTTTTATTTGGGGGGGGGGAAGATTCTGCAATTTAAAACTGCATACCGTGGAACTACACCCACAATTATTCCATAATAGCCCCTAAAATAGATTTTATGGCTAATTTGTGTGTCATTATGCTTTCGTGAACAACTGGGTTGTGTTTAAGTGGAAAAGCCATTGGTTGGGCCCCTTAAAGCGCTAATACAAAATAGGGCTTCCGTTTCATTTTAGGACACTGATCCAATTTTTGAACGCTATCGTCCCGTAGGCGGATCGATTGCGACGTTAAACAAATCCCAGTTTATTTGATATTTCCTACATAACCGCGACATTCCTCCTCCGCTGCGAGGAACATCAATGAACAAGTTCTCCACTTGACCAGCATTTTCCATGAGGCCTCTGGATCGCTCTGCATGTCGGCGTGTTTTAGCAGAAAATCCCATCTAGAGCCCGCCGTAAACTCCGAGGCCAGTGAGCTGTTTTTGTTTTTGCATGCTGGCTGTGGCCTGAGCCATCTGTCTGCAGCGGCTTCAGTGTGGTTACACATGCCAATTAAAGTTAGCAATCCTACTGTCTGAGAAAATAAAGAGTCACACAGCTCAGCGCAACCACGACCCAAGAGAGGAATGCAAGTCAAGAGAAAAACAACTTCTCATCACAAGTCCGTGTGTTTGTGGACATTTGTATGATCGTGCATCACTGGATTGGACATAAAAAAAAAATAAAAACAGTCATGAATGGATTACGCAGTGCTACGTAATTATTATTACGCAATAATTTGTCACCACAAAACCACTGGATTTGAATGGAGTTCTTCATCTGGAGACGTCTTTTCTCCCAAAATACGGGGTGCAGGTGCACTAAGTACGTCCTCTACAGTAGCTTGCTGTAGTAGGTTCTATGGCAATAAGACCATAAAATGTTATAACGACTAGTTCAGAATAAATAAGAATAATAAATAACAATACAATTTTATTTGTAATGCACTTTACATTCGAAAGGAAGCTCAAAGTGCTACATGATAAAATACACACCGCATAGAGTCCATAAGGTTCTACTTTTAAAAGTTTCAAATATAAAAGACTAACTATGTGTTATAGAATTTCCTACACATTTCATTATAACACATTTCTAACTACCATCCCAGCGATGTGTGTATCGCCTCCTCCCCGTGTTCCTCCTGAAAGACGCCTTGCCATGTTGTTAATGTGCTGGAAAAAATGCTTGGAAAACTTCGTCCCTGCTATCTGTAAATAATCCAAGCTCACGATGTAAAAAGCAAGCTGAAAATATCAGGGCAAACAGAGCCAGAGTTTTCTCCGAGAAAGTCTCAGAGCCACTCCGCCCACACAAATGTCCAATTTTCTCTCCACGCAAACTCATTTTGAATCCCTGGCAAACCTTCAGGAAGGAGTTCACACCATTAGGAGTACGAGACAGGGTGTTACCCGAGCCACACTTTTTGCCTCACTAAACATCTCTAAACATCTGGAAGCATCAGTGGCATAAACAGCGGCCGTGCTGCGGAGTGCTGTGCTTTCCTCCAAAAGACGGTATTTGAGTTTGATTTGGACCCCACTAAATAAAGGAAGGAGTGCTGCCTGATGAACGCTGTGCTTCTGGAATCCCATAATGACTGTTTTGGAGTTGGAAAAGAGCTGTATTTTGCTGCGGTTAAGTATAGTGCTTGAGTTCAGCTGAGTGTTTTCAGCGTTTCGGTGCAGTACTCAATGACACCGTACCTCATGTCAGATCTTCAAGGCTGCACGAAGAGCATGGATGGGGGCTGAGATGTGCCTAGTGAATTTCCCACCAAGTTCTCCTGGCAGTCTCTCTCCAGCCAGAGGGAAAGACAGTTGTGAGCGTCTCAAATCGACTTTTGCTCATTACTCAAAACATGACGTGCGGTCACGGGTCTTCACACGGTGACTGTCTTAGCCAGTGTGGGTGTGTTTGCGTTTCTGTCTACATGGGAAGTAGGAAGGTGCAGCTGGAGCTTTGCCAAGCAGGAGTAGCATGCTGACTCTGTGAGCCAGTCAGAAGAGAGCAGGAATGCAGGAGAGCAAGATCTCACACGTGGAGCTGAAACGTCAGTTTGCTAAACGTACCTAGTGGAGGAAGACACTGCTTCTACACCTGGCAGAATGAGAAGAACTTCCATGGTGGAGCGGTCTGATTACTAGGGCCATCGCACTCAAGGCAGTTAGACATTGATTAATGGCCAGAATGAGGAGAGACCGTTTCCTCTTGGTCGCCACCCTGTTCATTATTCTGTCCATCGATATCTACTTCTTTCTGCTGCCCAGGCTGAGACTCTGGTACAACAGGGACAGTTGTGGATGCCACCAAGCAAATGGAAGCTCTGGATTTATGGAAGAGGTTCCCCAAAACTTTACTGAGCAAGGGTCGAAGCTGGAGAAGCTCTTCGGCCATCCGCTGTACAACATCCGTCTGCCGGAGCTCAACCCTAACGAGAGGCTTTTGGACAAAGAAAATCTTATGGACTATTATAAGAGAAAAGTGAACCGCTGGGAGAGGTAAGTGACAATTTTTTAATCGCGTGTACCAGGAAGAGGTGATCTGGTTTGTCTTGATGACACACCTGCTAACATTCCTGAACATATTTAAAAAGAATCGAGGCGTGCCGACTAAAATATCTTTGAGATGAATAGATTGGTTCCAACGATCCCCAACTACTTAACTAGACTTATCTTATTAAGGATCGATCTAACGAATGGCATCATCCCGTAATATGCAGGTCACGGGTGGCTTGAATCCAAGATCTTCATCTGTGAAATGAGACTGAGCTTCTGAGCTCCCAAGTGAGTGAACTCACAGATTTATCAAACCCCACGTGGCTCTTCTGAATAACTGATAACAATCCTGATACAAATACATCGCCTCCAACATGAGTAAAGTGGTCCTACCAAAGACTCTGGACTTTATGAGACACTGTAAGATCCTAGACGCAGATGGAACCGAGACAAACGCTCCCATTTTACAGATGTTTACTCTCATGTAGTCACTAATAAAGGAGCTCGCGCCATTCTGAGGGTGCTGCCATTCTCGAAGGAAGTCTAAGTATAGGTCAGTCTGTGGGTGTAAAGTTCAGCCTCTAAGCACAGGGTTACCGAGTTCATGCTCCTACAGGGTGAGAGGTTACCACCTGGAGAACCTCCTAGATCAGCAGATCCATTCCAGAAAAGGATCCGGTCTATAGAATCGGACTCGGTATCTGACTTCAGTGAAATCCAACAGTCGTGTTGGATGACGCCATTAAAACCGCTCTATGTTGACAGGAAGTTAGCGGCTAGCCGCAGATCGTAAGGTTGAGCCAGCCGTGCCCACCAGTGACCACACCGGTTGTGTAAGTCACCCCACCAGTGGTTTGTGGGTTTGCTGAGGTCACTGTCGCTAATCATACAAGGCAAGGCCACGGAAGGACGCGTTGACCAATCAGTGCTGGCGGTGGGTTCAGGAAGTCCGCATGGCAGCTCAGACCAAGCGGCCAACCCAAATGCGCGTGAGCGTACCATCTCCGAATGTTTGTAAATGCCTGTTGACAGAGGTCATGCTGACAGATTTCTGGTTCGGTTTTGGCAAATATTTGTGCACCAGTGGGTCGATAGTCTGAGGACACAGTGCAAGGTTCTCTACAAAACCACGATCAGGACGCTCGTGCTACAGATTTGCGCAAGAGGCACCGTGACATTTTGTAGGTTTTGTAAATGAAAACAAGATGACAAAGTTGAACTAACCATTAACAACACCTTGACGCTGCATTATGACTCTCATGATGATTTTTTTTGGCCTTTGATGCCGTCCTCACACTTTCGCTTGCGTATTGTACGCGCCTTTAGCTTTGCACCTCTTCTTCTACACTTCTTCTACTCAGGAGGCAGAAAGTCTACATCCAGGCTGCTGCAGTGTCGAACATCTCCATCGTTGAGCAGCCCGTCACCTTCAACCCTAACGCCAGCTGGCTGAAGTTCCACCTGGGAATAAACCGTTACGCACTGTACTCCAGAGAAGATCGCAACATCGATCTGCTGCTCCAGGACATGCAGGCAGGACCCATCATCAGCACAGGTGATTAAACATCTGGATCACGAGCGTGCTTGCAACGCACATCTGCAACTCCAGGTAGTTCATAGACCTCCCTTTTCAAGGCGGAGTGTCTCTGAAGTGTCTGGTCTCCTGGCACCGTAAGATCACACAGAACCAGCTTACAAACCAAGGAGCGCCGAAACGAGGGAGATTCGGACGCGCCTCCCAACGCAATTTCAAAATCTCACCTCACCAGAGGCACGTTACAAACCACGTTGCTTCTGGCCGGGCCAGGTTGCAGTAGCGTTGAGAAGTTGTGCTTCCCAGGTCCAGAAGTTCAGCCGTCCTGGCATTGAAATTTTGGGCTTATTTGAAACGGTACAAGCGGATTAAGCCGATTAAAAAATGGATTAGGAGAAATTTCCGCTCAGTAATGTGAGACCCTGAGAAGGAAACTGAAATATCTGAATTCGGTCCTGTCAGCGCTCCGCTGTTGTAACCCATTTGCCTCAGGTTTCAACGTGCCGTGCGCCGTAATCGCAAGGCCTTTGGGCGATGTTGTAAATCCCTGGGTCATAATATCACACTGAATGATAATATGTTTATCATAAGGGGTTTGTTGCCAGTCTGAGCCGTGCCTTCTCTTATTTTAGATTACACACAAGACGAAAAAGCCTTAAAGGGGGCATGTGACTGCAGCCAAGGTAAGATTATGTTTTCTGTTCGCCCCGTTTGTTTTTTTGTCGTACTCGCCCGATACGTTCCTTGTTTAGTCTAACGTTTCGATCGTGTTATCCGGCAGCAAAAATGGGTTGGTGTAGTTTATACATAGCTCTGGGCTCTCTGAAGAATGTGATGGCGCACTGCCCTCGACGGCTTCTGGCTGGGCCACGGCTAACCTTGACGCTGAAAGAAATGCTTTTCGGTCCTCTGAAGTCTCGGCTTATCGTTAGGAGCACCTTTGCTTGCACCAAAAAAATCACGCCACAAACTGGCACGTCTCATATGTCCCAAGGAAGCCATGAACAATTTCACTGAGGAACACTTCAAGTGTCTTCTTTCAGGATTAGAAACACGTCTTGTCACCTGATAGGGAGCCCAAGAGCGGCTTGTAGACAGTTCTTGTGATCATATCTGAGTAATGCTACAAGCAGATTAAAACCACAGTGCGAATTAGGTTCGGGGCAGCGTGCCCCGACTTGCCACAACCTCAGACAAAAGCAAAGCAAAGGGCACACCAACCACCGGTTTAAATAAAGCCCTGTGTAATTACGCTCTCACTCCCAGTCCGAAAAGAAGTGCCAGCGCCGCCGGTCGTACGCGCAGCAGGATGCAGACCCACACTATGTGGGACTGGAACTAAAAATACAGAAAATAAGACAACAATAAGTGCAAAAGTCGAAAAAAAAACGATGCCCTTTGTTTCTCCGTCAGTGGTTAAGCCGAGTGGCCATCACTTAAAGCTGGCCCTGAAGATGAAAGACTTTGGGAAAGCCATGTTTAAACCGATGAGGTAAGTCCAGAATTCCATCCATCCATCCATCCATCATCTTCTGCATAATCCACATGGGGTTGCGGGCCAGCCCCCGGTGCCCACCCGGCAACTCTGGGAGCAAGGGCAGGAACAGCCCTGTCACGAAACACACGGTCACACACTAAGGGCCACTTTAGAGACACCAATTAACCCAACACGCATGCCTTTGGACAGTGGAGTAAACCTATGCAGACAAAGGACCCAGGCCGTTCCACCCTGGGGTTGAACCCGGGACCTTCTTTTTTTTTTATAATGATATAATTTTATGTTATTAATGACAGTAAATATGCTCTTTTTGGATAATCAGTTCTTCCTAAATTCCAAAACAGGCCCAGGCCACATTCCGGATAACCCTACCCAGGGCCAGCAGGGGGTACAACTTAGCATCTCGCCCAATTTAACTTGGGAACAATAACAATTTTTTAAAAAAAGGAAAGAATCCTGGGGTATTTGGGAGGCTTAGGCCAGCACGTAGGGACCTGTGTTGAGTTTTCTGTGCTAGGACCCCTTATGATGAAGCATTAATGAATGTCTTAATAGCTTTTATAATGTAAAAAAGTATTTTCTAGACAGGAGAGACACGAAGAAACGCCAGAGGACTTCTTTTATTTCACCGACTTCCAGCGACACAACGCAGAGATCGCCGCGTTCCATTTGGACAGGTTGGTTTTGATAGGCTGTGCTTATTTAAGAACCAAATCTCACCACCGGGCACCTGCTTCTAGAAATAATTACCAACGCCAATGTGTTGATTGCAGCCTAGAACTGTAGATGAACTCGATTAACAGTGCCTAAATGAGCACCTGTGTGTAAGAGCTTCGCCTGTAATGAATGTTTACGTTCTCGGACTCTGACTCGTCTGCGTGAAGGTGTGCAATAATCACACACACACACACACACACACACACACACACACACACACACACACACACACACACACACACACACACA